>LPNX010834718.1:1038138-1058142 GCA_001517045.1 Pseudotsuga menziesii | reverse complement strand
ATATATGGATGCAATGTTAGTATCCACTGTTTGAATAATCATATGCAGTAAGTTTTGGTAATTGATGATGCACTAGTGCATCTACAGGAACTCTCTGCACTTATGTGTTTATGTAAATTAAACGCACAATTAAATTTTAAAATAAAGATTCCCATGTGCTAGATGGCTTCACCAGTGTATTTTCATTTGTTTTTCGCATCGGTGCATGTCAAAGGTTTATAGGAACCAATATTGATGAAAGATTATTTGAACCAGTGCTTTATATGTGTTTAAGCACCCAGATGTGTTCAATTTGCTTAAATGCATCGGTCTATTTTGATATATTACAAGCCCTTGTGTGTTACACAATTGAATGCACCGGTGTGCTCATATCAATCAACCGCGTCGACAAAGAAAAATAAATAAAAAAATTTACGGTGTCTACAATGTGGCATATCACATCGGTGTGTTTGTTATGTAAGAAATCACTAGAGCGTATAATCTATACACAAGCATCGGTGTGGCATTGAAATTATGTTATTTTTAGTGCACATTAATATGTTTGAATGCACTGGTATAGATAATTTACATTAAACATCACCGATGTGTTGTGTTATGTAACACATCGATGCACCAATATTGAACAAAGCGCACCTATAAAGAAAAATCACGTAAAACATCTAGCCACCGAGATTTTTTAAGTCATAAAATATATCTACTAGAACCTTCATTAAAACAGATACTACCATTGGCAAAGGATGTAGCAGAGCTTTTTTTTTCCAATCTTGTAACACTAAAATCCTCCACTATGACCTCTGCTACAGGATCTTTTCCTTGTAGTGTTCCTCAATGATTCCTCCATTTGTTGTTTACTGTCCTCCCCTATTCCTTCTTCTAGAGCCATGCCCATCATGGCTTTCATAGTCCAGAAGAGACTAAGGGTTCTTGTTTTCCTAGTTTCTCTGGTTTGTGAAGCCCTAGATTCATTAATTATTCCATTGAAACTGACCTGTAAATCCTTAGGCAAATTCCCCTTGTTCCTACTCATTGTTTTTCTCTCCCAGCATTCAATGTGTTCATGGGTTTTTTGGATCACTCTTGAGCCAGAGAAACCATTGAGCTTGTCAAGATCCTTCACAGCCCTTGGCATATGAGTTCGCTTCAAGCCAGAGGTCATGCATCTATAGGTGATCTTGGTGCAAACCATCTTGCACCTATGAGGGGTGGTGTCGAGATCAAGAGTGTAGGGTAAGACAAGGATCAACACAGGGTGTTGGATATAAGGGTGCTTAGCAACATGAACCATCTCTTGATGAAGAGGAGAGGAGGGGTCCCAAATAGAACTAGTGAGCCTGTTGTAAATCCATGGCCAGTGATGATGGAATTCGGTTGCATGAAGTTTCATTTATCTTCCCATGGTTACTTGACCTCGGGATGGTATTCTCCTATCAAGTGAATTGTTGCTTTCCTCCATGACAAGATATTTCTCGCGCTTCAATTGTCGATTGCACTAGGCTGAGTAGAAGTGAGTGTTAATTACCCTGTACTTCTTCTTCTCCCCGTCGATGGTCAGTTCATACATATCCATATGACATGTAAGAACCATCATGACACCCGCCATGGGTTTTTCTTTGTAGTTTTGTTGATTCTCTTGTTGCAATTTATTAGAAATTTTAGGTTTATTTTGTCTTGGGTAGCTCGTGATTTAGATTCTTGGATGTAGAATTATATTTATGTTTCTTAATAAAATACAAGGGGTTTATTTATGTGAGAATAAGGATTTGAATTTGTGCCCCTACTCAACTAAATATTACTTTCCCATTGGAAAATACAAGGGTAAGGAAGTTGCGAATTTCATGTACAATGTCTAGTTTCTAGGTCTCTATTCTCCATAATTTTGGTGGTTGTTGATATATTAGTAATAAGAAAAAAACATGACTTCATAGATGCATTTGGGCCTAAAAAAAATTCATCTCATGTTTGAAAATTTCATTTTATTTGATGTGAATCATGAAATGAAATTGGAAATATGTAGCTATAATCATTGGTATGTCTTGATTTCTAATCTTTGATTGCCATAATGGATAGGTGGAAACTCTATATTCAAAGGAAAATATACTCAAAGATATTATGAGTGCCATGCCAATGGGATTAAGTAGAAGAGATTGGTTATCAACATTGCCAAGGGTCGTGGTTGCAGGTTTTGTCAAAACTGACAAAGAATTTAAAGTCAAAGGTATACCAATATATGCATGTAGATGTCCCATTAATATTCTGTTAGTTGCATCTATGTTGTATAATATTTGCTAGTGGACCATTTTTTCATTCTCATTATAATATGCATTGGTTTTACTAGAATAAACATAAGGAACCATCATTTATTTTGTGATAATAGATGGTTGGACAGTCACGGTGGCATTCATAAGTGATTCTCGCTACATTTTTAAATCACCCAGAGGGTTGGTTTCTCTTTTAAGTGCTAACCATAGGCTTGAATCCAAGCTCATAGAGCAAGATTCTTGTCATGATGCAAAAATATCCATGGTCATGACTGCTACTTGAGTCTTATTTTAGTTAGTTTATTGTTCCAAGCTCTTGTTACACCGAAGGTGCTATTTAAGGGGATGTTCTCTGGAGGATTCATCGTCTGTCGAGGGCCTATTGAGGAGCCTTTTGGTGTCATCATTTCATTGACTCTAGCTTCTCCTAACCCAAATTTAACACCTGCATCTCCTGATAAAGGAAGAAGCATGAATTTGGAACCTGCATCTCCTGATAAAGGAAGAAGCATGAATTTGGAACCTGCATCTCCCGGTTGAGGACGAAGTATTCAATCATTAAGCCGCACCACTCATACAGGTACAGGTTCAAATGGATTCAACACATCTATTTATTTTTTGGGCTCTCAAACCTTTGGTGTCGTTGCAAAGTACAGACTTAGCAAGAACTACCTTCTTAGGTGTCCCTGCAGAGTCCATAATTCATCTTGGAGGTGTCTAGCATTTTAGATTCGAATACCACGGAGAGAATTTACTTAGGAGGGGTGCTTCCTGGAGGGGCGGGATGTTTTTCCATGGTGTCATAGTTTTTCCCTTACGATGTGCTGGAATACAATATGCCCAGGCTAATGGCCCTAGCAGTGTATATCAACCTTTACAATTCTAGATGTAATCGTATCATTTTATTTACTCATACGACGGATTGTTGCTCGAGTACTAGTAAGAGGGAAACAGTACACAAGAATGGATGAGAGAAACGGGAGGAAATTCAAAAGGTTTCCCTATCCCATTTACCTCCAATTCCAGCGAATTAAGTTTTTGGTATATCATAATGGAGCCCGGTGGGAATATAATGCTTCATTTGCAGACACAGTCGAGGTTGATTATTGAGATGGATTTCTTCTGTGATTACTTTAGTGATATATGTCGGCTTCCTAGCAATTGCATCCCTTACGGTATATGCAACAATATTGGAGTGCAGTGCACCTGCCTGAAATCATCTTATTTCTTGCAGTCGGATCTGGCTTCAATCAGTTGCAAGCCAAAGACAGAATTGAGATGCAATTCCACTCATACGTTTGTACCTCTATAAGGAATTGATTATTTTCCTAGCAGGTAGTTGGTTTCGCTTCAAACAAGCCTGGATAACTGCAAGAACCTTTGCTTGGCTAAATATTCTTACTTCGCTGCGTTTTATTGGAAATCCTCAGTGTAACATCCCCTCCCCTCTACATTGGCATATAAGAGAGGGACGTGACTAAATTGCTCGCTCTGAGATACCACAATATCATGTACTCATACCCCGATTACCATGCATAATTAAACTTTCTTAAAGAACATTTTTTCTTCTTGGAAAACACAGGGCATGGCCGTGACGACACACTTCAACATGAACACCACTGTCACAGTCGTTCCGCAGCGGACAATTCGCTCTACAACCAAAAAAAAAAATTCCGCACTAAAACTGACTTTTCCGACTTCCACATTCTAACTTCAGGTTCGTAAATCCTGAAATGCGGTATGCTCACTTGTCACTTTCCACTTTCTAACTTCTAACTTTCTGACTTCCGATTTCAAACTTTCAATTTGGAAATCATGAAGTACAATACCTTTACTCCTTCACTTTCCGCTTTCCAACTTGCGACTTCTTGCTTTCCGCTTTCCAAGTTCGGGATGCGAAAATCCATGAAATGGCTACTTTATATTTCGGTTTCCCGCTTTCCAACTTCCTTCTTCTGCATTCTGTGGTGGATACCAGAATACGGAAAACCAACCTTCTGCCTTAACCTTTTTCAAGTTTGTCGATTTTCGCCTTCCGACTTTAGCCTTCCGCAATGGACTCGAGGTGCAAAAATCCAACTTTTGCCTTATCTTTTCCCATTTTTCCCTCCTTCCGGCTTCCGACTTCCGCCTTTCATAGATGGATTATGAAGTGTGGAAAAACACATCTTACCTTAAGATAGCCTTATTTTTTACTCCTTGGTCAGGTATCTGACCTCCATGATCATAAGCAAAATGTAGTGGAAAATACAAGGCATATATAGATGCAAAATGCAAGGACATTTAAAACAGTAAACTCTACTTAAATCTTTAAAAATTATTCAACATATTCAGCACATTCATAAGCAAATACATAGCAGAAATAGTACAACAGAGAATACTTATCTTAAATATGAAAATGTCCCGCAACTAGCTATGTCGTTGCAACGTTCCACCCAACCATATCCTAGTTGTGTTCATCAATATCTCAACACAACTACCACCCCTGAGTTGGGCATGATTTCCACAAGGAACTAGGGAACAACATGCTCACACATAGCCAGAACATATCAAACACAGTCAATCCAACCTACAGTTGGGTTTATCAGATTGTCCAGCCAAGACAATACACGATTGGGTTTATCAGGATATAGGCAATCAAGTCAATACACTGTTGGGTTTATTAGGCTACTCAGCCAATCCAACTAATAGTTGGGTTTATCATACTGCAGGTAGTCAAGGAAACATTCACATCAAGGACTATCCAAGCCAACTAACAAATAGGTTTATTAGGTTGTCTAGCCAGGATCACACATGGCCAAAATGCACAACAAGACACAGCCAAGCCAACTACTAGTTGGGTTTAACATAATGCTAAGGCAGTGGAAAGGAAGAATCGTTAATCTAGTGAGCTCATTCACAGAGCTAGGGACACCTCCATAAGATCTATCTGGCCTGGAATCCACAATACCTACACACCCAACACAAGGAAGTATCCCCTTCTCTGCTACACAACCCCTCGGGATATACCTTCCCTTCAAGTGCTCTTCATGATGTGGAGAGAAGACTCACCATCCACTCTTATCTTTTTATGAGGTTCCCTTCTCCACTAGGTTTATCAAGCCAATTATGGGCCTCTTCCACTCTTAAGTATTGCATACAGTTCATACCCAAACCAGGGCACAGATAACAACAAACTACATGGAGACATGACAACACAGGGCTCCACTCTGTAACATAGACAACCAGGGTTCCATACCAATCTGTGATACAGAAAAACATTGTAACACAACAACCAAGGTTCCAATCAAAGGATAGGTGAAGGGATACACTACAGAACAACTCCTTTTGTGACTCGAGGATAGTGAATAATACAATGAATCCCAATGGAAAGGAAGAATGACTAAAACATTCTGGGTGACTCCCGGAATGATGAAATGGGCACGCACTCATGTGATTACTTGCTTCAAAATCAAGAATGCGGCTTCCCAGACTGCAGGGTTTCTCAGCCATGAAATCTAACTCCATGCCTCTCTCTTCCCAAGGAATTAACTACTTCAACCACTCTTTTGGAAGAATTGAATGATTGAGTACAGAGGACGAAAAGGGTATATGAGAGCTTATGGTTTCTCTCATCGACATCTAGTCTCACCCTATTGGCTCAAGGTTTTGGATAATTCCCCTCCCTATTCCTTGTGAAATCATGCCCCCATCTCTTTCGTTGAAATGCATAGCTAGTTGTGGTATTTTATTAAATTGCATATTTACATGATATCTCAAAAATATATCGTGCCTGACCAACACGAGAACCATCGGCATCAACCTTGATCGTCAATACATAAAACACCAAATCAATGGCGGGGCCTTGGCCTTGAGCTCCTCACCATGATTTAAATACAATATATGCATCATGTACAATTTTAATTCCAAGGAGTCAAAACCGGGGTATTACATTCCCCTCCCCCTTCATTGGCATCGTCCTCAGTGCTCTACAAAATTGAAAAAAAATGGATGTGCCGATTTCATGGCATCCTCCAGCTCCCACGTATCCTCATCAGGACCGTAGTGCCTCCACTGCACCTTTACCTGTCCAACGGCTCAGTTTCGGAGCACTGTGACCTTCTTGTCAAGGATTAGAAATGGCTCGGTTTGGAACTCTCCCTCGGGTTCCACCTGAATCACATCCCAATTTATCACATGGTTAGGGTCATGTACATATTTCTTCAGCAAAGAAACATGAAAAACATTATGATATCTAGTGCTAGCAGAAAATGCAAGTCTATATGCAACTAGCCCTATTCTTTCAAGCACTTCAAATGGCCCATAATATCTAGGTGACAGCTTGGCACAACTTCCAAGCTTCAAGGAACTCTTCCTTGGCCTCACTCTAAGGTAAACATGATCCCCAACACTGAACTCTCTATGCACTATATGCTTATCTGTATAGCTCTTCTATCTATCTTGGGCTGCTTTTAGGTTCTGCCTGATCTTTGCAACCTCTTGCTCCATTTCCTTGAGCAATTCTGGACCATGCACAATCCCGTTCACTGGATTATCCCAATTCACAGGTGTCCTACACCTTCTTCCATACAGATCTTCGTATGGACTCATTCCAATTGATGCTTGTTGTCCATTATTATATGCAAATTCTACCAAGTGTAAATAATCCTCCCACTTTGATGGTCTGTCCATTACATACATGCGAATGATGTCTTCAAGAACCTGGTTCACCCTCTTTGTCTGTCCATCAATCTGAGGATGGTAGGCTATGATAAAGTTCAACTTTGTACCCAAATATGCAAAAATACCCTTCCAAAAATTGGAAGTAAACTTGGTATCCCTGTCAAAAACTATTGGCTTAGGAAATCCATGCAATCTGAAAATATCCTTCATGAATATCTTTGCAATGGCATCAGCCTTATGTGTGGACTCGAATGGTATAAAATGTGATGACTTTGTCAATTTGTCCACCACAACCATGATGGAATCATGTCGTCTCATAGTCATTGGAAATCTTGTAATAAAATCCATGGAAATAACTTTCCATTTCCATTCTCGGACTAGAAAAGGTTGCAATAAACCCGTTGGGTGTTGATGCTCAACCTTCATTTGCTGACGTTTCATGCATTTAGAAATATACTCAGCAAAGTCCATTTTCATTACTGGCCATAAATACTACTTTCTGGATGTAGCAATTGTTTTCTGATATCCTGGGTGACCAGCATATGGAGCTTGATGGATTTCATCCATAACAATTCTCCTCAAGCCTTCCACATTTGAAAAATACATTTTTTTCTTATAAGTAAGAAGTTCATCTTCTTCCAATTTATATCCCTCATAATTCTTTTCATGGCTTTGCTACTACAACTTGTCATTTATCTGCACATACATTTCATCCTCGGCAATAGGATTAAGAATATGATGTCTCAAATCTAGTTGGCAATTACTAAGAGATGCCACATGCATTTCATGCACCTTCCTGCTGAGTGCATCAACTACCTTGTTTTTTTTTCCTTTTATGTGTTTTATTTCAAAATGAAACTCACACAGAAACTTCAACCATCTAGCTTGCCTAGCATTTAAAGTTGGTTGATCAAACAAGTATTTCAAACCACAGTGGTATGTCTTTAGCTCAATTTTTCTTCCCATTAAGTAATGCCTCCACATCTTGACAACATGTACTATGGATGCAAGTTCTAGATCATGAGTAGCATAATTCTTCTCATTCTCCTACAACTTTCTTGACTCATACCATACCACATGGTTTTCTTGCATAAAAACTCCTCCAAGTCCTTGATTGCATGCATCAATACACACCACGAAGTCTTTTTCTGGGTCTGCAATTTTCAAAATTGGTGCACTTGTAAGAAGATTCTTCAACCGATGGAAGCTTTCTTCACATCTTGGTGTCCATTAAAAATTTATCCCCTTCTTTTGCAAATAAGTGATGGAATTTGCAGCCTTGGAGAATCCTTCAATGAACCTCCTATAGTATCCTACAAGTCCCATAAAATATCTCACATCTATCACATTTCTTGGGGTTGGTCAATTCATGATGGCCTCTATCTTTTCAGGGTCCACAAATATGCCCTCCTCTGAGATAATGTGACCCAAAAAATGAATTTTATCCTTATAAAAGTCACATTTGCTCAATTTTTCATACAACTTATGATCCCTTAGCAATTTCAATGTCAACCTCAAATGTTCTTCATGCTCTTCTTCATTCTTAGAATAGATAAGAATGTCACATAGGAAGACAAGAACAAACGTGTCCAGATACTTGCTAAAAACACTATTCATGAGACACATGAATGTAGCTGGTGCATTTGTAAGACCAAATGGTACCACCACAAACTCTAGTGTCCATACCTTGTTCTTAAGGTTGTCTTATGAATATCTTCATCTTTGATTCTTACCTAATCGTAACCAGACCTCAATTCAATCTTGAAAAATACCTTTGCTCCTCTCATTTGATTAAAAAAGGTCATCAATTCGAGGTAAACGATATTTATTCTTCGCGGTAACCTTGTTCAACTATCTGCAATCAATACATAACCTAAGTGTCCCGTCTTTCTTTTTCACAAATAGAATGGGTGCTCCCCATGGGGACACACTCGACCTGATATACTTATTTTCCAACAACTCTTGCAGTTGCATTTTCAGCTCTAGCAATCCTAGTGTGCTCATCCTGTACGGTGTCTTGGACACTGGTGTTGCTCTAGGCACAAGGTCAATCGTAAAATCAGTCTCTCGTTGGAGAAATCCCTGGCATTTCATCAGGAAAAATATCCCCGAATTCTTGCAGTATAGGAAAGTCCTCCAACCTAAGAGTTTCATTCTCTGTTGCCTCCAAAACATGGGTTGCATACAATCTGCAGTCTTTCCTACATAATTTCTCCAACTTCATTGTTGAAATCTTCCTAACAGAAATCACCTTTGGAATTCCTCTTACACCCCTTGGGTTTCCTTCTTCATCAATGCATTCAAATGTCTTGTTGTAGCAGTCAAGCTTAACTCTATGCACTTCTAACCAGTCCATTCCAATGAGAATATCATAGGAACCAAGTAGCAAAACATTCAAGTTTGCATAGGTGACTAACCCATCCATGACTAATGGACATTTCTCTACCACTTCACTAAATTTTCCCTTGGTTCCAGTATCTAGTTGAACTAACCATGATCTATTATGCTTTAACTTCTTAAAAGAACAAATATCAACAAATCTAGGAGTGATGTAACTATGATTAGATCTAGAGTCAATCAAAACAGAAACAGATTGCTCAGCAATTTTACCTTCAACATCAACCACGGTTGACTGATGATCTGCCTGGAAGTCCTCCAGTGCTACATAGATTCTAGGGATGTTCCTTTCTGCTTGACCTGTCGTTTCAACTCCTTGGATGTTGTGAGCTTTCCTTACATACCCATTCTCATGCAAACAGTTCCTGTGCATATGGTTTCCTCCACATCCCCAACATTGGATTGGTTATCTAATCTCTTTTTGGATCTCTAGGATTTTCTCCCATCATTCTAGATGGCTTAGTCACATATTTTGATGGCTGCCTATGCTGATTTCGGAAGTGAGAAGGTTTGAAACATGTCTTCCTTTGGTCAAACTTCTCCTTATTCATGTTTTTTTATGTCTTATGGAAATCGGATTTGATTTTGTTTTGATTATAGCAATACTTGGCCTTCCTTATTGCCTCTTCTAGAGTTTGAGGTTCATCAAAATCAATCCTATCTTTATATTCCTGAGGTGTCCCACTTAGAAAATGCTGAATTTTCACCTTATCATCTCTGATATACCTGATATATACCTCAACAGCTCCAAGAATTTTTTTGCATATTCTTCCATGACCAGTTGTCCCAATCTCATCTCATGGAACTCTTTAATCTTGTCATCATAGTACTTGTCAGAGAGGTACTTCTGCTTGAAATACTTCTTGAACTGCTTCCACACAATACTTATGTCATTGATCTTCTTCACTTACATGAGGTGCTCCCACCATATATATGCTCTTCCATTTAGATTGAATATGGATACGCTTGCCTTCATATTTCTCGATTATTCTTGGACTTGGAAATACGTTTTCATCCCAAGAAGCCAAGCTTCAGCTTCTTGGCCGGATTTTAACTCACCATTAAAAGTAGGAGGCCTTTCCTTTTTAAATTCATCATGTGAACCATTCTGGTAACGCCACTTTCTCTTGTCCCTGAGAAATGAAGAGCTTGAACCCCTAGTGGATCCTTCAGAGTCAGATGATCCACTAGAAGATCTTTTTCTTCTTCTGGCACTACTCCTACTTCCTTCCGGATTTACTTCTTGTTGCCTAGAGTTCATCTTCCTTTGGATGTTTTTCAAACTCTGCAGCATGGATGTATTCAAATGATTCTGCTCTTCCTGAGCTTTAATCATTCTTACATTGTCTTCTTTGTAACTTTGCAGCCCCAGCCTTAGGATTCTCATGGTGGCTGCAATATCTAGGGGAGTCTCTTAATATCTTCTTCCATTGGATTATGTTTCATCATTTCCAACTTGAATGTTTTCACCCATAGCATTTTCCTCGAGCTCATAGGGATCATGTGCATCATTCATGCTATTGATTCTCCTAGCCGTGCCAGAACCAACTTTTTCAATCTACACTATAAATCTGCAAAATTTGTTAATAAACACCATTGTTAGTTGCGCGTAAATCTCAGAAATTAAAATCACTTACCGATTGTTCACTGCAGTTTTCTCTCTGCAAAAATATTCAACTTATCCCATTTAGGCCCAATTTTTTAACCAATAGCCATGAAAACTATTCACTTGGCCCATCTAGGCCCAATGTTGTAACCAATAGCTATGATACCACAATGTAATGTCCCCTCCCCTCTACATTTGCATATAAGGGAGGGACGCGACTTTACTGCTCGCTCTAAGATACCACAATGTCACGTACTCATACCTCGATTACCATGCATAATTAAAATTTCTTAAAGAACCTTTGTTCTTCTCGGGAAACATAAGGCATAGCCGTGAAGACACTCTTCAACATTCATGCTTCAGCGTGAACACCACTGTCATAGTCGTTCCGCAGCAGACAATTATCTATGCAACCAAAAAGTTGTTTCCGCACTGAAACTAAATTTTCTGACTTCCGCCTTCCGACTTCGGGTTCGGAAATCCTGAAATGTGGTGTGCTCACTTGTCACTTTCTGCTTTTCAACTTCCAATTTATGTATTCTAATTTCTGACTTCGGGTTTGAAAATCCTGGAGTACAATACCTATACTTGTTCACTTTCTGCTTTCCGACTTTCGACTTTCCGCTTTCCGCTTTCCGACTTCGGGATGCAAAAATACACTAAATGGCTACTTTATCTTTTGGTTTCCCGCTTTCCGACTTCCACCTTTCGCATTCCACGGCAGATACCAAAATGCGGAAAACCAACCTTCTTCCTAACCTTTTTTTCTGGTTTGTTGATTTTCACCTTCCACAACGGACTCGGGGTGCGTAAATCAACCTTTTGCCTTATCTTTTTCCCATTTTTCCCTCCTTCCAACTTCTGACTTCCGTCTTTCGCAAGCGGATTCTGGAGTGCGGAAAAACACATCTTACCTTAAGATAGCCGCATTTTTTACTCTTTGGCCATGTATCTGGCCTCCATGATCATAAGCAAAATACAGTGAAAAATACAAAGCATATACAGATGCAAAATACAGGGACATTTAACAACAGTAAACTCTACTTAAATCTTTAATAAATATTCAACATATTCAGCACATTCATAAGAAAATACAAAGCAGAAATAGTACAATAGATAATACTTATCTTGAAAATGAAGTTGTCACGCAACTAGCTATGTCACTACAACGTTCCACCCAACCATAGGCCAGTTGTGTTCATCAATCTCTCAACACAACTGCCACCCCCGAGCTGGGCATGATTTCCACAAGGAACTAGGGAACAGTAGGCTCACACATAGCCAGAACATATCAAACACAGTCAATCCAACCTACAGTTGGGTTTATCAGACTGTCCATCCAATCCAATACACGATTGGGTTTATCAGGCTACATGTGATCAAGCCAATACACTGTTGGGTTTATCATGATACTCAGCCAAGCCATCTAACAGTTGGGTTTATCAAACTGTAGGCATTCAAGCCAACATTCACATTGAGGAACAGCCAAGCTAAATAACATATGGGTTTATCAAGTTGTCCAGCTAGGATCACACATGGCCAAAATGCACAACAAGACATAGCCAATCCAACTACCAGTTGGGTTTAACAGGCTGTTAAGGCAATGGAAATGAATAATTGCTAAGCTAGTGAGCTATATGACTCATTCACAGAGCTAGGGACACCTCCACAAGATCTATCTGGCCTAGAATCCACAATACCTACACACCCAACACAAGGAAGTATCCCCTTCTCTTCTACATAGTCCCTCGAGCTATACCTTCCCTTCCAGCGCTCTTCATGATGTACAGAGAAGACTCACCGACCACTCTTATCTTTCTATGAGGTTCCCTTCTCCACTAGGTTTATCAAGCCAATTTTGGGCCTCTTCCACTCCTAAGTCTTGCATACAATTTAGACCCAAACCAGGGCACACATAACAGCAAACCAGAAGGAGACACAGCAACACAGGGCTCCACTCTGTAACATAGACAACCAGGGTTCCATACCACTATGTGATACAAAAAAACACTGTAACACAACAACCAGAGTTCCAAGCAAAGGATAGGTGAAGGGATACACTGCAGAACAACTCCTTTCACGACTCTAGTATAGTGAATAATACAATGAATCCCAATTGAAAGGAAGAATGATCAAAATGTTATGGAGACTCTCGGAATGACAGACTAGGCATGCATTCACGTGATTACTTGCTTTAGAAGCGAGAATGCAGCTTCCCAGAGCGCAGGCTTGCTCAGACACGAAATCTGACTCCATGCCTCGCTTTGCCCAAGGGATTAACCACCTCAACCGCTCTTCTAGAAGAATTGAATGATTGAGTACAATGGACGAAAAGAGTAGATGAGAGCTTATGGTTTCTCTCGTCGACATCTGGTCTCACCCTATTGGCTCAAGGGTTTGGATAATTCCCCTTCCTATTCCTTGTGAAACCATGCCCCCATCTCTTTCATCGCAGCGCATAGCTAGTTGTGGTATTTTATTAAATTGGATATTTACATGATATCTCAAAAATATACCCTACTTGACTAGCACGAGAACCATCAGCATCAACCTTGATAGTCGATACATAAAACACCAAATCAATGGCAGGGCCTTGGCCTTGAGCTCATTTTCATTATTTAAATACAATATATACATCATGTACAATTTTAATACCAAGAGGTCAAAACCTGGTATTACACTTAGGATCTTGTATCCATTATGAAGAGCTTATGTCTATGAAATCTGTCTCGAATCAAAGCTAGCAAGCATTCATTAAGGTCATGGGTGAATCCACCCAGCCAACAAAAAAAAATGGAGATCTCGTTTCTGGAAACAGACCGGAAACATAGTCGGGATTAGTTTTGGGGCCGGTTTATTTGTTGATAGTGATTTTATTTTATTTCCTTACACTTTACAGGGCTATGGAGAATTCCGAACGGAGATAGCCACGCTGGGAAGCCTAAACCATGTAAACCTCATCCGACTTGGGGGTTTTTGCATGGAAGAATCCCACTACCTGCTCGTCCACGAATACATGGCGAACCGCTCTTTGGATAGTTGGTTTTTCTATGAAGACATCGTGAGGCTTCTGAGTTGGAGTACCCGGTTGAGCATCGCCATCAATACTACCCACGGACTATTTTTTTCACACAAAGAATGTCGTGAATGCATTTTTCATCTTGATGTAAAACCCGAGAAAATTCTCCTCGATGATAAGTTCAGGGCCAAGCTATCAGACTTCGGGCTTTTGAAGCTCATCGACAGGACTCCGCAGAGCCAAGTTGTGAGAGGAATGAGAGGCACGTCAGGATACCTCGCGCCCGAATGGCTTATGGAAACGGGGGTAATCAGCAAGAGTGATGTTTACAGCTTGGGCATTGTGCTGCTAGAGCTACTGTCGGGGCGCCGATGTGTGGACCTCTCGGCTCTGGCGGAAGATAGTTATCTTCCTGCTGCGACCATGCAGAGGTTTTTGGAGGGGAAATTAATGGAAATATTGGATCTGTGTTTGATGGATGGCAGAGTTCTGGAGGATGAAATGAGGAAAGTTGTTGTGGTGGCACTTTGGTGCATACAGGAGGAACCTGCCTTGTGAGCTGAATGCTAGAAGGGCGTATGCAAATTCAAGAGCCACCTGTGGGTCCTCTGCTAAAAGTGCTTTCAAAACAACGAAACATTTGGATCTCGACGGCTACTTCCGAGGAAATTATGGAGAGTCATATTTTTAATAGATACTCTTATTTAAAATACCAGTGACTGTGATTTTTCAGTAGTAAATATTTTTTTCACTAAAGAGCTTTGGGGAAATATTCCCTCAGTAGATTAGGAAAGTTGAATCTTGACCTCCAACTTTACAAAAAGAGATCAAATCGTATCAAAACTTATATAAATGTATGTATAACCTAAACTAAACTAAATTGTGAAAATGGCAAGTATCAAATACTACCTTGTAATAAACTTTATTTCTTTCTGATATATGTACTATGTACTGCGGAATATTTAACTCCAATTTGTACTATGTACTGCGGAATATTGAACTCCAATTTGGCTAATTCGAAACGCTTTTGATTGATTTCCGACCTAATAAAATTGGCAAAACAGTTTAGTGAATGAATGCGGTAACAATTCTTGACACTTGAATAGAAAATCAGATATATTAATAAAAATTAAGTTCCTAGTTACTTGAGCCAGTAATGGTTTTGTCCATAAATTTCAATAAAGTTCCTTGCCTCCCATCTAGGCACACTGAAATGCCATAGAAACTCCAATGCATGCATCACCTATACAACACCCATCCAATCAAAGCCATATCCTTTTTATTTTCACCAAGAGATTGAAAAAGTGTTTCTAGTGTTTACTTCTCTCAGAAGGATTTGATCCAGGTCTGTCACATACCCGCGTCCAGCTAAACTTTGGTTTAGATATTCTCTTGTGAATTCCTTTGCCTCTTTCGACACTTTTTCTCCAGAAAATGAGATCTGGGAAGCTCGAAGTAACGACAACATTCTTCTCACTCGTTTATCTCCACTCAAATTGCAAAAGTTAGAACTTTCGATCTTCATCCTTGAAATTCTCTAACGCTCATGTTTGGAAACTTTGTCATTTAAGTATGGAAATTTTCGAACTTCAAAGATTCTTTTTAATTGATGCACTTCATTAAAAAGATCACATAGTTAACCAAACACCCAAAAATATTGATACCAACATTTGTTTTCGATATCCAATAAGTGCATTCACATTACCCCTGACATATTCAATAAATTAATTGATATTCAAATCTCACACGGAATTAACAAAATCTCAGTACTTCTCAACAATATGGAAGGGATTAACATCAAATAAAAAATCAAGTAAACTTTATAACACCCGAGGATACGTTGTATCGATGCAGTCGAAGAGCCGGAAATCCTAAAGCCGTAACATTAAGATATTTGGTGTGGGAATCTCTTGATCCCACACCGATACCCATTTAGTTCCAACATCTATTGAGCTCATCAACCGGCTTCGAACGAAGTAATAAAAAACAACACCCTAAATGTACAAAGATATATGCAAACGCTAAATTGAATTCAATCATGCTTCTAGAAACGTGTAACCTATAAACGTAATCGAGATAGAGAGAAGCTGTTTTTATTTTGTGTTGAAAATGTGGATCAATTCCAAGGCATTCCAATATATCAACGATCTGAAGACGTTTGATTTGATTAAATCCTGACTGCTACCTTTGATTTCTTGAACAAGGAAATGCTTCTCGATGCTGGCGTTCATAATGTGCAGGTGCTTGATTACAATGTATTGCAATGCAATAAACATATAATATGTTAAATGCTCACAACAAACAAAGAGAGGGATAGATTGTATGACATTTCCGTTTCCGTGATGATTGGCAGTGCAGTGCAGTGCAGTGCAGTGCATCGAGGGATGGAAGATTGATCGTTCAAATTGGTGGAAACTGCATACTCGCAGTTCTCAGCCATAACCTCACCTCAGCTCTCTATCTATTTATTATGATCAATCTACGCTCTGCAGACTGCGATGCGATTGCCTAGACTGGAATTGTTGAAAGTATATGAGATAAGATGATGCATTGTCAACATTTGTACTATAATGTATATCGCGGTTGAAATGTTGGAAGTACAACATAAAACCGTACTAACATCATTCATATCTCGGTATAGGGGAAGCAGTGTTTTACCACATAAATTTTGTCTGATATTGTAATTTTAGAGATGATAATGTGGAAGTAATAAGTGGATGGAATTCGAGTCCACCAACATTAAAGACAAAGATGGGAATAATTTAAGTTGAATTTATTTTCAATGTGCCTTTTATTCATCTTTTCAATGTTTTCAAATTGTCATATAATTTAATTAACCTAATATTAATTTATTTTCAATATGTCAACATCTCTTTCAACAATTGGAAACATTTTCTAATGTTTTCCATTTGTCACCTCTTTTCAATGTGCCAACTTTTAAGCTTATTTTAAATGTGCCAACTTTTACTATATTTAATTTTTCACCTAATATCACATTTTCAATATACCAACTTTTATTCATTGCCAACTTGGTGAATTTTTATCATATTTTCAATGTTTTCAATGTGTTCCAAATTTATCACCTAATATCAAGTTTTCAATATGCCAATTTTTATTTATATATGTAATGTTTTTAATATACTTGAATTATTATTTTTTTCATAGATCAAAGAAAAAACATTTTTTTTAAATATGATACATGAAACATTTTAAAAATTATAAAACTAGCAATTGCCCCAAGGAAGGTGCAATAATATGCCGTTAAGGTAGTTGTTAGCGGGTAAGCGAGAAAAAAAAGTGTAACATTGAAGTGAGCCAAAAAAAAATGGAGCACTTCAATGTATTGAAAAATCAGAAAATTAACAGTACATTATACAGTGAAGATGCCATTACATGGGAGAAACATATCTGATGAAGAAAAGAAGCCAATGTGTAGTCATAATCTGGAATTACTTGCTGTCCATGTGGTTCCAAAGTTCATAATTGTGCTAGCATAGGTTGTCAAAGCAGCTTGGAAAACAAACATTTGATGACGGTTTATATAGTTCTAACTTCTCAAATTAATGAAAGTCATGTTCAAGGAGTAGACATTTTGGCCAAAATGGTACAAATTTGAAGACATTCCCTACACTTTACAAATACAGAAAGATTTCAGTATATATATACCTTTGATAATTCAAGGTAATAACACAGTATTAGTGAACACTCTTGATAGTGTATGATAAGTAGCCAAACTAACGACTATCAATCCATCATACATCAATTGACACAATTGAAGACAATATCAGTACCCATGATACTGTTTTAGATGATACAATGTGCTGCCAGCCACGATTCATTATCATCCAATCCATCAATAGATGATTGAAACAATTGCAAACAAAGTATTTATCAATAATTACATCTCTAGCCAAACCCAGTAGATTCTGGAATCTTGGCAAATTTTCAGATTTTAGAATGTTCTGCAATGGAGCCTAGAGGTATTGTTGAGTCTCCGGGAGATTTGGCAGTTATATTTGGTGCCCATGAGGCAACAGATTCTAGCCCTATTAACGGAAAACTGGCATTACAGATTGCAAGCCCAGCAAACTCTTTTCCACAGAGCTTTAAATTGTTTCCATACCTGAATCCTTGTTGCATTTGTTTAAAACCTAAAAAATACAAGAGAAACCACACTATATCCACCCATTTTTGTCATAAAAATATACTAGAAGCAATTCTTACACTCAAACATACAAATTGAGGTTTTGGTTATCCATTAACTCTTTGCATTTATGTGGACAGATGTGTAGCCATGGATTGAATCTAGATGGTGCATCAAGTATATTAAACTGTACACTAACAGTCCCAACTCAGGTGAATCTAATATGCACCTTGCAATAGAAGGAAACCTTGCATTCATAGGTTCAAACTGAGGGTGCAGTGATCCATCAAATTTTCGTGTTTGTATGTTCCACTTCCTATATGTGTGACAGTGCATTGAATCTGGTGCATTGGATACATTGAATAGGGTCATTAGCAGTCTAAATTCAGGTGACTCTAATATGCACCTTTCACTGGAAATAAGAATTATTTGACTGAGCTAAAGGTATTGTCTTATTTGACTGTATAACTAAGGTCTTAAAAGTCTTATTTGACTAAGCTCTGTTCATGGAACATTCTGAAAGGTATTGTCTGAGTGAAGTCTGCTCACAGGAGCGATGACGAATTGTTGGGTTTCCAGAAAGGGAATTTAATTTACATTTACTTCAATATATTGCTTTGGCATGCTGTCTATGCCTCCATTGCATTGCCCTCCATTGCCTCTAATGAACCTCCCTCCATTATCTCTTCTTATAATGCACCACCCTCCACTATCTCTTCTTCCAATGTACAACCTTTTTGTTCATCTATTACAAGTTTTAAAACATTTATATTTTTCCCAAACTAAAGATTATGAGCAGTGGATACCTAAGGAAGATAATAACATATTGTATTAAGCTATACAAATATCGAAATTTCAATTATACTGCATCATTAATCAATACATAAAATAAATAAACAATGTGGCATCCCCACATTATCATATCACTAAATGTGATATACATCAAAACAACTGTATTTATCCTCTAAAGGGGAGGTGTCATTATTGTATGGCAGGGTCTTTCATTTTCTTTTCTCAGATCTAGGTATAGCACTAATTATTGACTTTATATAATTTTGTGTTCAAAAGAAACCTTGAAGAGAATCTTCATTTTATGTATTCAATAGTTTTGCATTTAAAAATCATGTAAGCATGCACAAATATTAAGTAGTTGTACATTTTAAGAATCAGTGTCATTATTGTATGGCTGGGTCTTTCATTTTCTTTTCTGAGATTTGGTTATAGCACTAATTATTGACTATATATTATTTCAGGAGGCAATGAGAGAGAGGTCAGTCATGTGGACAGTGTGATTGAAAGTGGTTATAGGAGTTGCTAAAGTATTATATGACTTGCATAATGGCTTTTCTCAATTTTCCATTCATGGAGATGTAAAATCTTTTAGAAGATCTTTCTTTCTGAATAGTTTAAGACTCTAAAACACAGGTATAAATATTTTTACTGCAATAAGCATCAAGACTACTTTTGAGAGTTGTGTAAGCATGAAGACTACTTTTGAGAGTTCTGTGTTTCAAGATATCTTAGTGATTTAGAGTTGTAAAATTGAAACTTGCAATTCTGCACTAAAAAAAATTTCAGTAGAATTAATTTGGCTTTAATTATAATAGTTGTTAGATTTTGGGCTAGCAATATGGGCACCAACATCTTCATAGATCAGTTTCTGCGACTTTTTAGTAGCATTTGGATATCGAAGCATCTTAATTTCAACTGGCCGTTTTGAGATTAAGGCTATCCAACTTGTAATGTTTCTGTTCACTAATTGTGAGTGTAGTTTTAACAGGTATCTTGCTCCAGAATATTTTGTTTATGGAAAGGTTAATGACAAGACAAATGTGTATGCATTTGTTCAAGAAAATAACTGGAATGAAGTCAATCAATACAATAAATCCCAAGAGTCAAGAAATCCTAATTATGTTGG
>LPNX010834718.1:1019448-1037780 GCA_001517045.1 Pseudotsuga menziesii | reverse complement strand
GACTTGAAAGTTTACTTCTATATTTCATATCCTGGATGTTCTTTAGGTTTTGGAGATGCTGCAAGTGATTCCTTGGGATATAGTGCATAGTGTATTCGATATTGCTATTGACCCAACCTACAAAACCGCGAGGCAGGTACTGATTCTTCATATAGGCTCAGTATTTGTGTTTTTATTTTCTTTTGTTTTGACCTGACATTCCTTCTGCCTTAAGACTGATTCCATCTATTCTTTATCCGCTTCCTCTTAATTTGTAGGTTGCAATAAATATAATGCGAGAGGAAGGATTTACATCATTTTACAGAGCACTTGGGCCATCTCTTATTGGCATTGCACCCTACATTGCTGTCAACTTCTGTATTTTTGACTCGTGAGTCTAGATTCTAGTCCGTATGTGTCCTTTGAAGTTTATTATTTCAAATATATGATATTCTATGTGATGATCCCAAATAAATTTTTATTGTGTTTAAAAGGTTTGAATGAACAAGAAGTTTGCATGATCGAGGCACATGACTTTTGGAATATCATTTTAGATCAATCTGTACATTTATCTAGTCTTGCTTACTTTAGTTTCTCACACCTTCATTTGTTCAAATGGCAGAGTTAAGAAGTCTCTTCCAGAGGAGTATTGGAAGAAGACGAAGGTTTATTTTGCCACACCTATTATTTCAGCCTCTTTTGCTACAATTTTGTGCTGCCCGCTTGACACTATGAGGCAACAGATGCAAATGAAGGGATCACCATACAGGACTATTTTTTATGCTTTCCCAAGTAAAGGAATTCTATTCCCAACTTTCTAAAGACAAGGGAAAATAATATCGTTTCTCAAAATTTTCCTCTCCGATAATTATAATTATACTCTTTATTTTCTCTACTTCTGGAAAAGTAGCCATGGATAAAATATATTTCTTTGAGGAATGGGCTAGGTAGAGTCATTAGTTACTTTGATTCTCATGCCATTTTATACTGCATGTTCACTTATTTGAAACTCATGCCTTACTGACATTTGTGAATATGGAGTAGGATAACTGATAAGTTTGTTATTTTATGATAACTCATAGCATTAGTATTCATTCTGCAGGTTTAAGTCAAACAAACCATAGTCATTTTGTCTGCATTTTGGAGAAGCATGTCTTTTATGCCGTGCATATCACAGAAAAGTCATCGAAGTTTCAATGGATCTTTACTGGTGTCCATATTCAATACAACCAATGCACTATTTAGATTTAAGGCACCGTTACATATAGTCATGCATAAACATGAGTTGATGGATCATCCCACCCTCAATTTGAACATGTCCATTGGGTATGGTGCATATCACAATTTAGATGGTTTGCTAGGTATATACACATATTACACATTTAGGCACATACAAGCATAGAGAATTGATGGATGACCACACCCTCAGTTTGAATCCGTGGATGTAATGTTTGCTTTATTTTATAACCAAAAATAATTGTATCTTTCGTAGGCATGTGATTTTATGTTTGCAATTTTTTTTATAACAAAAAATAATTATATCTTTCATAGACATGGTTGTTTTGTAAATGATAATTACAATAAAATGACTGATTTCTATATTTTATTTTACAACAGTAATTATTTCTTTGATAGAAGTGATTTTTTTTAAGACCATAATTGTAGTAGAAAGATTAATGCCTATTCATAGTCAAGATTGTTTATTTTTTTGATAGATATAATTGTTTTGTAAAAGTAAAATTTGTAGTTTTGTAGTAAAATTATATCAAAGAAAATTAAAATTTGTAGTAGTTTTAGTTTTGTAATAAAATTTGTAGTTTCATAGGCATGTAATTTTATAATTGCATTTTTTTTATAATAAAAAATAATTATATCTTTCATGGACATAGTTGTTTTGTAAAATGATAATTATAATAAAAGGACTTATTTCTATATTCTATTTTACAACAACACTAATTATTCTTTGAGAGATGTGGTTTTTTTGTAAAACCATAATTGTAGTAGGACTAATGTCTATGTTCTCTTTAATAGTCAAGATTGTTTATTTCTTTGATAGATATGATTGTTTGTAAAAATAAAATTTGTAGTTTTGTAGTAAAGATTACAAGCATGTAGTATTGTCTATCTTCTTTTTCAGAGCCAAAATTGTTTATTTTTTTGATAGGCATAGTTGTTTTGTAAAAATAAAATTTGTAATTTTCTAGTAAAGATTACAAGCATCTGCTATTGCAATTGTCAAAACTTTTTTTTTCTATCAAATAATTCACTTGGTCCCATGGTTAGAGTTACATTGAAAAGAAGAAGCTTTTACAACTTTATAATAAGGCAATATATCTCTTCCAAAGTTCTAATAATGGTAAGGATGATGTTATAAACTAACAGGAAGAAAAAATAATTTGCATTAACATAAATATAAATTTATTTTAAAAGCTTTTGTATTTTTCTCAAATTAATTTTAAAATTATTTTAAAGTTTTATTTATTTATTTGCTAAGAATTTTGATAGAAACTGAAAAACATGCATATTCTTTGTTATTAACATTTATATTTAAACTTTAACATCACATTTTCAAAAATAATATTCAACCTAATAAATTAGATTTGTACTTGGGAATAGGGAGTACAAAGACTATGATAATGAGAACTCTATGTTTATTTTAGATATCTGCATAAAAATACATGTCTGATTTAGAAATAATGTATCTACATCAAAATAAACAATATGTATAATTTGGAGGTCCTGTATCTAACAACCGTAACTAAAATGTCTATATCATTGTTACAACAACTTCTTTTGAAACTGTAACTTCACTGGTCATTCACATCAAATTCACTGGCAAAAGTGATAAGTATATGCATCAGCGAGAAGGCTTCTGAATCCACCAATTGTTGACACCACCATAATTGTAAAACCAAGCAAGATACAAAACTACACACAAATGCTCATGTCAGCAATCAACTTGAAAATATGTACACATAATTGAAAACAAAAAGTGTTGGGAAATTCTACAGAGGGAGATGTAATTCAGATTTGGTTTATTTTGTTTGAGATTGTCACCAGATCTGAAAAGTCTAAAAATAACCAACAATTAACATATTTCTCCCAGTCGGGTTAATGCTCAACAGTGAGGTCAGTGACATTTAAAGCCGAGCACGGGGTGTTCCAATCTCCCCTAGAGTACGTGGTTAAGCGTTGTCCTTCGTGGGCCGGTTTTCCTGCACGATCAGGCCGATTTATGGTTTGACTGTTGTGGGCCAGTTCACCTCCTCAAGTGCTCAAGTCTTGAATATTTCCTGATGTAAAAATGCTGGTAATGTTCGAATGTTTTGCACATTTTTAATGGCTTCGCTCCGGCGGTGTAAAGTCTTGGACTAAACGCATTGAGTTCTTCATTTCTAAGGTTCTGCTAAGTTTGTCAGTAGATACTGTAATTTATGGCTGTTTTAATCTTATTTTGTTAGTTTTTATTTGGGCGATTTGTTGCATACATCCTTGATACTTTATTTTCTACTTCAGAGCTGGTTAAGAATGACAATTTCTGGCGATCCTTTGCGTGGGGTGTAGTTTAAGTTTTCACTTCTATTTTTTTTTTGCTCTCATTACAATCGTAGTCTATGAAACCTTGTAATCTGTACTATTTGTGCATGTTTATTGTTAGAAGAAACTATTTAGCCTCTAAAATCTTGTAAACTTGTTGTAGTTGAGAAATATCGGAAGGTATTGTGTCTAGTAGATAAGAAGTTGAGCCAGTGTCAAACCTGAAACGTTTCTGATCCTCCCTTTTTCGTGCTCGGCAAGCGTAGCCCACCAAATTCTTTACCTTTGATAGCTTGAAGGGAGATTATTTTAGCACTGCGTTAATTTTTCCCTTGTTTTATTGCGAACGGCGATGTGTGGATATGAGACTGGGAATGCTTTTACCATTTTGTGACATGGAAGGTTATTGTTTGGAGGAGCACTGAAGCAAGCAGCGGCCGTTGAAAATCTTTTATTGATTTATATACTATGTTAATGGAAGTCTAGGAAGGTCTCTCTTGGATGGATCTGGCAATTGCTTTGCATCTATCACGGTCTAGGGAAGATCACGGTCTTTAGGTCGTGAAAATCCTTGTTATTTGAATCGGATATGTGTGCAAAAGTTGGTTGTATTTAGTGCATGAACCGATTTCAATAAACCTAAATGGTGTAGGTTTAATTTGGGGGCTATCGAAAGGCCAGAAAATATTTAGCTGAGACTTCCGCACTGTTTGAGAAGAAATATGTGCCGTAGCTTACTGTATCTTGTACTTCAAGTTCAATCTCTCTAAAAGGGCTTGGAATTGGAGGGTCAGTCCCACTATGTTTCCATTTTGTGATTGAAAATTGACCGTTTTAAGATAAAATGTGATGAGGATGTGCGGGATGCCCTTCAGATTTGCGTTGCATGTTTTTGATTGTCAGTAATTGGTGTGTAAAATACCTGTTCGGCCAATACAAGTCCAGATGGAGAGGTTATGAAGGCTTGAAGCCTGTGCTGTTCTCTTAATGGTTTTGCTCTTGAATGTTAACAAAACACACTTGCTTTATTGTAATTTTTCGTGAACACAATTTTCTTTTTCATTGGTGAAGTTTGGTGATTTCCTGATTGCTGAACACAGACTCAAATGCTGTGGATTTTATGCTATATTTATTAAAAGGACTTGTTGAAAGGTAGTTTGTAAATGTTGTTCTTATGGTGCAAATTTTGTTTTACCATGCAGGTTCAGGTCAGTAATTCTCCTGTTTACAAAGTTGATAAAAAATTAGGTAATAGTGGATATGGTCAAGTTTACGTTGGGCGCAGATTATGTGGAAGCACAGATCGCACAGGAGTGAATGCTTTGCAGGTACTGATCTCCTTGTGGCAATTAGAAACTTGTAAACACAGACTACATGGGTGATGTAGCATACTTGTGAATGTTGAAGGAGTGCTTGTTTTGAGCTAGAATGGTTCTTAAAAATGGTGTCTTGTTTTATATGTAGGTTGCTTTAAAGTTTGAGCACCGCAATAAAAGCTGTGTTAATGGTCCACCTTATGAGTGGGAAGTCTACAAGTAAATATCTTTACTCCCCATTTCTATTTGATTCATCACCTTCTTTGCTGCAGTGCTCATTTTACTGGGTACGGTTTTTATATGTATTTATTGTGTCTTTACAGTATGCTTGGTGGAACTCATGGGTTGTCCTTATCATGTCTTTTTGATAAGGCCTTTGTTATTGAGAATCACCAGTGTTCCATTATTGCAGTTTAGAATGACAAAATCAATCCATCCACTTCAGTGTCTATGTTAGGATTTGTTTGCTTACCATCCCAAGAATACCATGGTATATGGTAAACTGAGCACTTCAGCAGCAACCATAGCAGTGATATTATGGATTGAAGAGTACCACCAAGTTGCAGTCCGCGGTGACATAAACTCACATTAGAGAGAATTTGAGGTAAAAAATGGGCCTCCTAAGAGATGTACTACAAAAATATAAGATATATTAAAATATTATGAGTTAGGGGTTTTATGGGGTAGGTATATATGACAACTCACCTCCTACACTACTTTTATGTACAATATAAATAACCATGGTTGAGTTACTTTTCTAAATTGACTATAAATAAAATTAATAAAATAACTCTATAATGATATTACTAAGATTCATTCTAAATTCCCAAAAATTTATTGTCCTTTAGCATTTATTTGTCTTGAACTTGTAAATAAAATTAAACAAAGATGAATTTAATTTATATGCATAACTAACATATTTTTTCATATAAATATCATTCATGAATTTAAATTATTTTAAAAGTACAAGATTTAATATATATATATTAGTTTGACATTAGATATTAAATACAATTGAGTGAATATATAACTTAAAATTAAAAAACATGAAAATGACAATATATTATTTTTAAAAAAAATATGAAAAGACATTTTGAGTACTTTACTTGAAAATGACAATAATATTATTTTATGAGAAAGTGAATTGTGAGTACTTTACTTGAAAATAACAATAATATTATTTTATGAGAAAGTGTGAAATGACTTTTATTGTGAGTACTTCACTTTATGACTTAAAAGTACTTGTACCACTACCTTAGTTAACTATGGGTTTTCATCCACCATAGAAAATGTGACAAATAAACATTCTTAACTCATGCAATGCCACCTCAACCATGGAGGATGATGTCATCTACTAGAATGTAATTGGTTGATTTTTATAGTACATTTTGGTCCTTTTGAGGCCCATTTTTTACCTCAAATTCTCTCTAATGTTTTCGGTTCTCGTCTTGTCAGCATCTTTGTCTGCAAATTCCTGCAAAATGATAAAACACAAACTAGATTGAACAAGGGCATGCACGAATAAGTAGTTTTGTATAGATACTGTTTTTTCTTGGTAATAGCAAGAGCTTAAACACATTTTTAAACAGATATCACTCAATTTTGTAACAGCAAGAGCTGAAACAATTTTTTAAACAGGACCCACTCAATTTTTGGCGGAAGAAACTCCTCAGACATGTTCCTTTTGAGATTTTGAGGTAGAGCTCATATAGGAATCGGCTGAGAATTAAACCTGGGCCACTTGTGGAGAATTCTCGCCCATCTACTGCTAGATCACAGCCCAAGCAACAGCGGTTGAATCGATTTTATTACACAATAAAAAAGCTATAGTTGCTAATTGAGCTTCGAAAGGATTCACCGAATTCTTTGCTAACAATGTTAAGAAAGGGTTATCCTTTTATAGCTATTCGTGAGCACATGTAATGTTTCTGATGTTTCTTAGTTTTGGTTTACCAATAGCTCTCATTGAACTGTACATACCCCAAACCATGTGATATAACACAAGCAATAACCTTATTCGCGGCCTAAAGGAATTCAAGGTTTGGGTGTGGTTAAAATCTTAGGGAGGTGAATCTTGGGTGTGCTTGATTTGGTTGCAGACGCTTCTCTAGGCAAAAAAATTACCCTGTATGTGGCTAGCAATTTATAAACCCTGTGACCTCGTTTTGCTTGCATCTACTTAAGATATAGGCTTCCGAAATTAGCTTGGTATAATTTCAAGGGTCGTAATTATTTGGATTTGTCAGGAACTAAGGTTGAGTTTGTCGTGAATTTTTGTTATATTTGATGGTGGGTTGTAATGGGCTTATGCTTCTTCATGTGTGCGTTTTGAGAATTTATTTGTAATGTGCATTGTGAATTTTTGCCTACTCCCAAACGCTGCCTAAACCAGCTTTCTTTGGGCAACAGTCGCTTTTGTAAGTAGGGATTACTGGAAATCCCATGCTTTGCCCCTCAATTGTTTAGATATGTTTTTGGAATTGAGAATTATAGTTCATCTCCGGATTGTTTTTGGCTGAAGAATCAAGATAGCTTTATGGCAGTGTGTGTGACTAGTTTTAAATTCTATTTGGTCTGATGTCCTGCTTTAGAAAGTTCAGTTCGGTCGGTTTAGTTCCGTTGAAAATTGTTCGTTTAGCAATTTGTTATCTCTTTTGAATGTTTAATTGGTTCGATAGCCAGAAAATTTATTTGCCTCCTACGTTCTCTGAAATAAGAAGCGCTTTTCAGCAAAATTATCCTTGATTTGAACACGACTATCAGATTGGTTAGATTATAATACCAGCGGATAAAATTTCAGTCAGTCCTAGTTCGAATTTCGTATGGTATTTTTTGAACCTAAATTTCAATCAGTCCTAGACCTTCTTGTTTTGAATATCTAGAAGTCTGTAACGACAAGAACATATGAAAATTTGTTAATATTTGGCTATATCTCATTTGGTACACTTGCATATTTGTTGTGGTATAGGTACCCCGAATATTCAGAAGAAGATATTGAGAAGGCTTGCCCATTTTGTCGTGGGAGTTGCAGTTGCAAGGCATGTTTGCATGGGAATGGACAGGTGAAGGTATTTGATCTTTTGAAAAGTTTCAAACATTTTTCCTAGTGTGGATAAGTTGTTTGCAGAT
The DNA here is from genome assembly GCA_001517045.1 of Pseudotsuga menziesii. Taxonomy (NCBI): domain Eukaryota; kingdom Viridiplantae; phylum Streptophyta; class Pinopsida; order Pinales; family Pinaceae; genus Pseudotsuga; species Pseudotsuga menziesii. Next base: position 1,029,819 of record LPNX010834718.1, on the reverse strand, counting down.
TGCAATTCCGGTTGTGTTTATGTTCCTTGTTATGGGGTTGTTTGTGGGAATACTATTCCCTTTTTACTGATGATAGCTGTTTTAACCTGTGGAAGGAAAATATCTCATATTCTTGAAACTGTTGTTCATATGTAGGTCAGGATGCCGGAAACAGACAACATTTTGGGGTGGGGCCTAAGGGGAAACGAGATGGAGGAACCTTGTTTTTTTATGAGGAAGAGGAAGAACATTTGGGGTGGGGCCTAAGGGGAAACGAGATGAAGTAACCTTGTTATTTTTATTAGGAAGAGGAACATTTGGGGTGGGGGCTAAAGGGAAGAGAGAGATGGAGGAGCTTTGTTTTTTCCAACAAACCTAGAGATAGAGATTCCCTTTCTAGATTGTTGAATTTGCCTATGTGCCTAAGGGTTTTTAGTGTGTTTTGGTTTGTAGCCCTATGGGTTTAGAGATAGAGATTCCTTTTCTACATTGTTGAATTTGCCTATGTGGCTAAGGGTTTTAGTGTGTTTTTAGGGGTCAGAAAAATGTCCAATAGTAAATTGTGTGGCTCTTGCAATTACACCTTTTGTAACCCACAAAAACATGGAGAATCTATGCTTTTCCATGCAGAAATAATATTCAATACTATAAAATTTGTCTCGGTGCAATGATTTAACTGCTAAAGTCCTTAGGCCCATTCATGCTTTATTTGAAAAGCTCAGGTGCAGAGAAAAGTGATGTCTCCTGTCTTGAAAAAGGTACTTACACAGACTTAATCTCCTGTCTTTCTTTTTCCTCATGAAATCATTTCTAATGTTTTTCTAAACAGTAGTGATCTACAATTCCCTGTCAGGTATGCGTATCCATGGTGGAAGGAAAAAGTTATCAATTCTGAACTGAAATGACTGGATGGCTTATGTCCATTAACACCAGAAGAGACTGCAATGGTTTTACAGGCACTTCATTTTGATAAAAGTATGCAGATTTATATTGCAGCTGGTCAAATATATGGTGGAGAAAGGAGGATGTCTACCCTATCCGCAGCTTATCCCAAAATGGTATGTTAAGTGATTAAAGGCGTCCTTGTCCTTGTACCTGCAGGCTCGGACAAATGCTATATTGCAAAACTGTTTAGCAGAATTCATTTTAAAATGATTTAAGGTCTCTACATCTCGCAAGAAGATTTAATCTAGAAGCTGGTTGTGTCTATCCTATATAGTATAAACATAAACACAAAGTTCCTCTCATCCAACATAACTGTAGCAATACAATACCCAACAAATGACTTACAAACTTTAGGAACTGCTCATCATTTCGCTGTAAATAAAATTAAAATGTTAAAATATCTAACTACTATAACGCAGTGCATACATGGATAACCTGAGGTGTAAAGGATTGCTTACCAAGCGCTCTGTTTCAATGTCATATTTAAGTACACGGTAGCATTCCAATCGTTCTTCAAGGAACAATGCATATGAATGAACCCATGTTGAATAGTCCCAAGCTGAGAACATAACCACAACCATTTCTAAGTTGATATCACTTAAAAAAGAATTTAAAAGGATGAAAATAGGAGCTACTGGAAAAAGCAATACCATTTGGACTCAAATCATCCTTGAAGTATGATAAATTTAGTATGTGTCCCCTGGATCTGCTATAATTGATTAGTTCCTCCCTAAACGTGGGGTCAACCTCTCTCAAAGCTCGATGGATAACAATTAAGGTTTTTAACGCAACCTAAAACACAGCCAATAATAAATTAAATCTATTAAGAGTCAAACCAAACTAATCCAAAAACAAATATAGCTCCAGTTTTACTTTTCACTCCAGATTGAAAGCTATAGTATATTCAAAAACTAATTGGGACTTTGACAAGTTCAGTATCACAATAAAATAAATTCTTGTATAAAGCAGAATATTAGCATGACAATAACACTCCTTTGCCCTTCCTTATATATCGAAATATACACTACATTCAAATCATAAAAAAAATTGGTGAATACCATACAGACTTCAAACATAACGTACATCGTAAACTATGTGAAATCCTCCATAAAGACTACTTAAATAAACTGTTCTGCTCGAGAGGTAACTGCAACCACATACAACCTTTAATGCCTTTCAGACCACATGTACAAAGTGCAATTGATGCATCAGAGTTTCACTTTGACCACATTACTGGCAGATTGACAACAAGGGAAAAGACCAAGCCTACTGGACTGTCAACTAGTCCAAGTTCCACTTCCCAAATACCAAGAGACATTTTAGCCCATTCATATAAATTAAGACAAGGATTACACATTACCGCCCAGTTGTGTGTCTTGGCAAGGCGTCTTGCAAGAGCATGGATGCAATACGCTACATCTGCGCGAGGCCTTGTAGCCGACGTTGCTGCAAAAATAACTGCACAAAAATTAAAGATCATCAGATATTAGATCTATGCATCTTGCTTGGAAATCAAGTTGCAACGTTTAAAAATCCATACAAAATCACACTAATGTCTTGCAGCAAACCACCCATTGATGTAAAAATGCCTATTGAGCTTTAATGTATCCACTCCAGTAAAAACGAAATGGTGTTTGACTCTTTGAGTGCAGAAAAGAAGACATCCACTTACTTTGAATATGCTTTTCTTTTGCTGGCCTCTCCACATGATTTGTGGCCTTCACAATAGCAATATCTAGATCCTACAAGTTTATATATGAGTGTTAGAATTGTGGAAATGAAACTCAGGAAATTTGATGACCAAGACAATCAAAATTCATGCAATGTACTTACATTGCGCTAGATGCATAAAAACCTATCAACAGTACATGCAATATCCTTACACTGCACTGGTAGAAAAATTAATACCTTGTATTCACTGTTCACTTTGGCGAGACTGACTGTTGTTGTGTCTTTCAGCGCACCCAATGCCTTCCTCAGGCTCTGTTGTGTGCCACCCCCTGACATTGTACTAGTCTAATCTGGAAAAACAAAAGATGATTCATTACCTGATGCTCAAAAAGAAATGACAAAAAGAACAAACCACTGAATCTTGCTTTTTTTATCCTTTGACTGCACAACAATATTAATTAGCAAAATAGAAATTAACCCTCATTTGACACTCTTAACACTAAACCTTCTTGTTTCTCCCTAGATTTTGCCAGATGACCCTGAACATTGGAGCAGCTCTACTTTTTCTTACCAACTCGCATATAAATGCAGCAATTTTCTCATTTTTTCTATTTTGATATTATTCATAGAATAAGTTCATTTCATTATTCCAAATAATCTATAGCACTCCCTGGTTTTATATATACTACAGAGGCCCACTTTACTTATTTCAACCAGGAAATCAGTGCATGACTTTTTCAAAGTGGATCCTTGGTCCTGACTCTGCTGTTACTGGTTTTCTATCCTCAAAACCTTGATGTTTTTTATAAATTAAGCAATCAATATATTCGACTACTAACTTTTATAGAGCTGAACCTAACCTTGGTTTGTTACACTAAGCAATCAATATCTTCGACTTCTAACTTGTACAGAGCTGACCCTAACGTTACTTGGTTTCTGTTATCCTTTCTATCGATAACCAATCACTTTGTTAATATACTCTGGTCCTATTCTTCTAAAACTACTGAGTTCCATCATACTAAACCTGCCGCTGTTTGATTATCTCCAATTCAATCCGAACTTTCTTGTTCCCGTCAAATGGTAACCAACTGAGCTAATTTTCAATAAATCGGCCCCATATTCTCATTTTCATTCATACTGGTCATTATGACACCAATCTTTAACAAATGCATTACCTAACAGGCTTGATTTTATTGATTTTCAAAACCTATCATAAGTTGAGTCACAGGTAAAATTCTCAGTGGGTCAAATTCTCTCGCGAGCAGGGAACCTTGCTTGAGCATGATTAGCAACAATTCAGTGAATAGTTATTATACTTGAGTAATGATTAATTAAAATAAAACTCGAAAATGATACTTCGAATTTATGTTTTTGAGAAAATAGGAGATGACCGCCATTCACCAAATAATCTAAATGATCATTTTTCCTGCCCAGAAAACCAGAAGTTCTGACATTAATGTTGACCGATCTAAATCACCATTTTTCCTCATGATTTCATGAGGAAAAAGAAAGACTTTCATTAAAAGACAAGGACGCCTTTAATCACTTAACATACCATTTTGGGATAAGCTGCAGATAGGGTAGACATCCTCCTTTCTCCACCATATATTTGACCAGCTGCAATAAAAATATGCATACTTTTATCAAAATGAAGTGCCTGTAAAACCATTGCAGTCTCTTCTGGTGTTAATGGACATAAGCCATCCAGTCATTTCAGTTCAGAATTGATGACTTTTTCCTTCCACCATGGATACGCATACCTGACAGGGAATTGCAGATCACTACTGTTTAGAAAAACATTAGAAATGATTTCATGAGGAAAAAGAAAGACTTTCATTATTGTGAACAATAACTCACCTCATTCTGGTGAGTTCTTCAGCCTCTTCATCAGTACAACCATGAGTACAGCCAGAGAAAGCCAACATATCCATTTCATACCGAAGATGTAAGACCAAAAATGGCCCATTTTCGCTCAATATTTTTAAGAGCCTTCGTCCTAACTCTTCAATTTGTGCAGTAAACCGAAGAGCATGGTAATTTGCACGGCAGCGTAGCTTTTGGAGTAGTCACTGTAGCAATACAGAAGACATCAAATTGGCATGTGAGATGGTATGATGATTTTATATTACCACTAAAATCTCAAAAACATTGGAGATAGTTAATCCTCATCCTATGTTACCTAGGGTGTAATTGTATTTTAGTTAAAAAAATGAAGGGATTTGAACTTTGAACATGTACCAGCACAGATGTTCATCTGCATTAAGTTTGGCTTTAGGAATCTCCAACTTTACTGTTGGTTCACCTGATCAGAGGGAATATTTCACGAATGTTACGACTCTTGTAAAAACTAGAACACGTGACAAATATTTAAAACTATCCCCAGGCAAAGAAGCATACCACAAGATACTCACCTTGAATCTTGGCCCCCACCTCTAGCTCCAAGCACTCATCCCTATGGATCTGCTTGAGCACATGAAGAGCCATAGACAGAAAGTAATGGAGGTATTGAATCTTCTCAGTGTTGTCTGTTTCCGGCATCCTGACCTGCATATGAACAGCAGTTTCAAGAATATGAGATATTTTCCTTCCACAGGTTAAAACAGCTATCATCAGTAAAAAGGGAATAGTATTCCCACAAACAACCCCATAACAAGGAACAGAAACACAACCGGAATTGCAATCTGCAAACAACTTATCCACATTAGGAAAAATGTTTGAAACTTTTCAAAAGATCAAATACCTTCACCTGTCCATTCCCATGCAAACATGCCTTGCAACTGAAACTCCCACGACAAAATGGGCAAGCCTTCTCAATATCTTCTTCTGAATATTCGGGTACCTATACCACAACAAATATGCAAGTGTACCAAATGAGATATATCCAAATATTAACAAATTTTCATATGTTCTTGTCGTTACAGACTTCTAGATATTCAAAACAAGAAGGTCTAGGACTGACTGAAATTTAGGTTCAAAAAATACCATACGAAAGTGACTGAAATTTTATCCGCCGGTATTATAATCTAACCAATCTAATAGTCGTGTTCAAATCAAGGATAATTTTGCTGAAAAGCGCTTCTTATTTCAGAGAAGGCAGGAGGCTTTCTGGCTATCGAACCAATTAAACATTCAAAAGAGATAACAAATTGCTAAACGAACAATTTTCAACGGAACTAAACCGACCGCATTGAACTTTCTAAAGCAGGACATCAGACCAAATAGAATTTAAAACCAGTCACACACACTGCCATAAAGCTATCTTGATTCTTCAGCAAAAAACAATCCGGAGATGAACTATAATTCTCAATTCCAAAAACATATCTAAACAACTGAGGGGCAAAGCATGGGATTTCCAGTAATCCCTACTTACAAAAGCCACTGTTTCCCAGAGAAAGCCGGTTTAGGCAGCGTTTGGGAGTAGGCAAAAATTCACAATGCACATTACAAATAAATTCTCAAAACGCACACATGAAGAAGCATAAGCCCATTACAACCCACCATCAAATATAACAAAAATTCACGACAAACTCAACCTTAGTTCCTGACAAATCCAAATAATTACGACCCTTGAAATTATACCAAGCTAATTTCGGAAGCCTATACCTTAAGCAGATGCAAGCAAAACGAGGTCACAGGGTTTATAAATTGCTAGCCACATACAGGGTAATTTTTTTGCCTAGAGAAGCGTCTACAACCAAATCAAGCACATCCAAGATTCGCCAACCTAAGATTTTAGCCACACACAAACCTTTAATTCCTTTAGGCCGCGAGCAAATCAAGCGAGTTGTCAAGTTTATTCCAGAGAAAATCACAATTTTCCACAGAAGCAGCCCTTTTTTGGCCGGCACAGGACCGAAACCAACCCAAAGAACTTCAAAATCAACCCTACAAACGCGAAAGAATTGACCACAGAAACGACGAGATTGGCAAGACCTGAATTAAATCTAAAAGCAACGAAGTCGACCTTACCTTCCGAGAGACTGACCGGGCCTTTCTCAAATGCTCGAGTCCACCCGAGGGTTAGGTTGAATAGAAACAAGGCAACCAGCTAGGTAAAACACGGACCCCGTCCGGTTTCCAGAAGGAAAACAGTTTTCACGGCGAGGGTAGATTTTATGATCCACAAATAAACCACACCGAGAACGACCATCGAATAAATGGTATGGGAAGAGGTACGATTCAGTCCGCGAACAGCATGAAGCTTAAAACCAACACTCAGACGAACCTGATGAAGCTTAAAACCAACACGTGGACGAACCTTAACAAACATCAAATTAAACACGTGGCAAAATCCGATTCGAGCTATAGACGAAAATGAACAGTTCTGTTCTGAACTTGTTCGGAGAGAAAAGCCTTACGGCGTAATTAAAATATATATAACATGTGTATTCATACATTATACTAGTATTATATTAAAGTTATTTTTAAAATTGTGTTGTTAAATCTATTTCCAATACATTAATTGATTTAAAAAAACATATTTTCACTTAATATTTTAGATATTAATCAATGTTTTATTTAACATTTTCAATATTTCTTATTATTAGATATCAATCAATGTTTTACTTAACATTTTCAATATTTCTTGTTATTAGATATCAATCAAAAAAAATTGCTTATTAGTATTTGCACTATAATTTCTATAGATTCACTATACTTGCTTTTAACACATAAACTTTTATATATATAACTTTCCTTAATTTTCAACATAACGAAGTTCTTTTTGGTGCTTCATTTCCCCAGTTTTGAGGGTATGCTAGCTTGTATTGACATATGATAATGTAGGAGGGAGTGCATAATGGCAAGTGGTGTTGATATTGGTAGATTAAATATTGTTGGTGTAGCCGAGATAGGAATATGCACAACCTTTTGCATGATATAGAGGCATAAAAAATTAAATTTTCACTCTACAATAAAGAATGCTAAAACATTTGTGTGCTACTTTTGTGCAAATTTATTACTATTAGTCACAATTTGATGCTTTTATCTTCACAAAAGTGCATTGTATGTATTCATTTTACTTTTGATGAATTAATAAGTATTGAAGTTATTACATATGGACTAGCGTTATGCTACAAAATGTCCTATATCCTAGATTTACATTGTAGTTTTTTTCATAAAACTATTAATAATTTAAACTTTATTCTATGTAATTTTATCTGCAAGGCAGCCATCATGCATAACATAAAAGTTCTTGTCTTGTATCGCTCTCCTATATTAATGGTCATGCTTGTTTTATAGCCTTTTTCTAAACTACATGCCTTGTTACTAAACAATTTAACAAGTTTCGCAACAATTGTAATTCAAAACATTTTATTTGTTCTTATAGATTGGACCATTGAGATGTTGGTTGGGAGGTCTCTATCTATCTAGGTTTATTAGTTCTATTGGAGACATGGATGTGGGCCAGTACAGTGTACCTATACCTCCTTTAAAACAAGTGAAGTTGCACCAACATCCTTTTCTCTTCTAATCCTTTACCAATTTTATCCATTTACTCAAGGAAAAAATGCATGGTCACAATCTGCCTTTTTTATTTAGACTTGTAAATTTTTGTTCCAATTGCTATCGAATGTTGGAGGGAGGCTTATCATTGAAACCAATGGTGTATGGGATGCATTGAGCTATGAGAATCATCATTATTCATCCAAATCATTAGATCTACATCAAATTCAATTTATCTATTTTGTCTTAATCTTTTCTTATAAAGTGTGTCAAAATGTTAATTATTCAATTCATTTATCATTTCCCTTTAATATTATGCTTCTAAATAGTAATACTTTAAGTGTAGATATGATTCTATATAAGTTTAAAATATGTTTTAATGATTTTTTTAATATTTTCTTATAAAGTGTGTCAAAATGCTACTTATTCAATTTATTTACCATTTCCCTTTAATATTGTGCTTCTAAAGTCCATAGTAATACTTTAAGTGTAGATATGATTCTCAAAAATATGTTTTAATGATTTTTTTAATGCTATAATTGCAGTATGAAACATAACCTTAGGGGTTACATTGAACACATCAATTTGTTTTGTAATTAGCTCTGAGAATCATCATTATTCATCCAAATCATTAGATCTACATCAAATTCAATTTATCTATTTTGTCTTAATCTTTTCTTATAAAGTGTGTCAAAATGCTAATTATTCAATTCATTTATCATTTCCCTTTAATATTGTGCTTCTAAAAATATGTTTTAATAATTTTTTTAATGTTAGAATTGCAGTATGAAACATGACCTTAGGGGTTACATTGAACACATCAATTTGTTTTGTAATTTTTAGGATTATGGTAATTTAACACTTGCCTTCCATATGGGACGTAAAAAAAAACAGTTCAATATTCTGAAACCTTGCTAGTGAACCAAGTATGCAATTTTAAAAAATAATTAATAAGATTTGGTTCTCATTGCATTTGTAAACCATGTCCTTGATTTTGATATAGTCTTTACTATTTTTACTCTAAAACACTTTTAATATTGTGATCTATAACTTCATTTTTGGTTTTATTAGCCTTTTAACAAAAATGCTAATTTAATACTAAGCACTATAAGTTAGGCCAGGGTTATTGCAACTTTGTGGATCTCGTTTATAAACTAGTATAGATCCATCTTGATTCTCGCTCTATCAAGCATCGAGAAAGATCAAATCCATTTAGGTGTACTTGTTAAGTTGGATCTATGTTGCATCTCATCCAAAAAAAAATTAGAAAAAAAAAATATTTACACCGTTAATGATCGTGTTCAGTTATAATACATGTGAAAGAATGCATTGAAAGACATAACAGACAAATAAGCAAAAGTTGCATTAATTATTTAATTATGAAGTAAACTAATTGCAATTTATCCAATTATTGATTAATCTGCAATTATCACAAAAACTAATATCTAACTTATTGTTCTATTATTAACTTAACATTACATAATCATATATATATTCCATCACATTCATCCACGTGCCAAGTATTCCAATTGGAAACATACAAATAGCCAAAAATTTGTTTTGAATATATCTCTCTCTTGTAGATCAAATCAAGGAAAGACTAACTAATACACAAAGATTTGGTTGCCCTGTAACTATTTATCAAAAGATCTATTTGAAATGTGAGGATACAAGAATAGAAATTGAAATTGAAATTCAATGCATATTTATATAAATGTATTTTACAATCTAGCCAATTTAAATTTTGAAACGACATGTGCCTGGTTTTAATTTTTTTATAGATTAAGTTTTTAAAAGACATGGGCCACATCACGATGTAATACATAACACATCTCATCAACTTTAGGTTGTAGAAAGCGCCTCTCAAGGCAAAAACCATTTCAAAAATTAAAATATAGTTTTGTAAACCATTATGAATGCCCTCGAATCCATTAGATTCTTGCCACATGGTTGTGGATTATATGCATGGACAATAGATATCAAAGAAAGGCAGATTTTGGCTTTGGGGATAACAAATTTGTTTGAAATGAAATGGATTGACTAGTTTTAATTCCGTTCGAGTAAACATACAAACGATAAACGATTAAGGCAATCCAAATCTACCTTTGTCGGGAAATGAGGGTGATCCTGCAATTAGAGATACCATTAATATTAAATATTAAAATATAAAGACCCAGGGTTTGTGCATGGAAGTAGTTGAGTCGTTCTGAGACCCAGGGTTTTCAAGAGTCGTGGATCAAACTATGGATGCCATAGCCCCATTCGTTGATGCAAAAACATATCTAGTGCTCAACTTGAATCGTCCCTCCAATACTCCTTCGTAGAGAACTC
>LPNX010834718.1:977926-1019292 GCA_001517045.1 Pseudotsuga menziesii | reverse complement strand
TATATATATATATATATATATATATGCTCTTACACTATGTTACTTGCTTCTAGCAGATATTTAGGGATTTTATTGGAGAACGTCTCATGATAATGTTGTGGAATCTATTATGTTATTTTTCACCTACACTTCACAAGGAAATGGGCAAGAACTCAGAGAGTTCAATTCTCTGCAGACTTATGTGTTGAGAAAATTTAGGGTTCCAACTGAAGATGTCCTAGTTGTTGGTCTATGTAGTTTTGATTTTCATATGATTTTCATTATTTGTTTTGTGGGAAAACTAATAGCAATTCATCTATTATGGCTGATATTTTTTTCAAATGTGGTTCACAAACCTCTCAGTGGGGTTGCTACGTCCACGGGAAAAAATCACAGGGGGGCACCCGAAGGGGCCTCACCCCATTCGCTCTAATTATGGAGCTAACCCGATGGAGACATCAAGTGAGGCCCTTATATAACAATGTATAGCCACCCAATGATTTGACCCTGAGACCTTCTACTCACAACTTACAACACTCAACCACTTGAGCTAGCCCACTCGGCTATCTATGGTTGATCTTTCCCTTGAATTTCCCTTGTATTTCAAACTTCAACATGAAAAATTGGGATGCACCATCGGTTGAAGATTATTAACTATCAATTGCCTCAATAAGATGTAAAGATACATCACTAAGTTGTTGTTAGAGAATCGAGATTAAAATGGATAAAAAATGAAAACTAAAATCAAATTGATGTTTTGGAAAAAAAACTCTAAAATGTTCATGATAATTGTGAATAATGCAATGCAAATACGCTTTGATATTGACATATAGGTATACTATGAATAATGCAGTTCAAATCTTCTTTGATCTTGGCATACAGGTATTGTTCAATTTATAAATTTATTTAATATAAAATAATAATAATAATAATTAAAAAACTAAAATACGATAAAAACTTGAAATTCCAGCATTATAACCACTAATATATATATATATATATATATATATTGGTATCAAATAGACAACATATCACTAACAAGTTAAGGGTGTGGAAAAGGACAAAATGAAACCATGTGCATCGCGAAGTAAACTGTGATGCAAGGGTGTGGAAAAGGGAGATCAATATTCAGCCTGTCGCAGGCTAATTAATGCAGCTGCAATAGGCATGGTGCTCGTTGGATCTTAAGTTGTTTAATATCCAAGGGACACCACGCCTGCTGCAGCTGCATTAATGAGTCAGTAGGCTAAATAATTTTCCCCGTGGAAAAGGCCCAGTTGTAACCATGTGCATGGCAAAGTAAATTGTGATGCGAGGGCATGTAATGAAACCATGAGGAAGCGTGATGCAGGTGAACCTAAAATGCACATGCAGGCTCATTGTGATGAAAAAGGAAATGTAAAGGGTTCTCGGTGTACCAAAGCATTGCATGAACCTATAAAACCTTTAATTTGTTTCTATGTTTTAACATGTTGGACTTGATGGAAAGTGGAGGAATATATGGATTTCGAAGTGATACTTAATAATGGAGTGAACTAGTTTTGGAGTTTGTTATAATCGAGTGACATTGTGGAGTATAGTAGTTTTTTTCAAAAGTATTTGATCGTTATAACTAATTTAAAATTTAAAAAATACAATTTAAAATGTGAAAACATAGAAATAAATATATTTACTACCTTCAAAAGAAAAATATAAAAATCACCAGAATTCATTTTAACAAATTTAATATATATATATATTCTTATTTTAGTTGTTCAGTGAGTTTTTCCATTCTACAAAAGTTCTAACATATACTAAAATGCCATGATTTTGATTTTGAATATGTATTGGCTAATTTGAACAATTAATCTTCCAAGGCCACATCATATAAATATGTGGGAGGTTGATCTCCTTCAATCTCTCAAATCGCCATATGGGGTAGTACAAATATTACGATTTATTACCATTTTAATCACTCATGGCAACTAAATTTATCTTTTTGACTTGCTCTTTGTTTGATTTTAGTGTTTTTTTCTTTTCTAATCTAACACCTATATATTATGAACTTGTTGAGATTTTTTTACGAGTTCAAGCATTAACACAATTTAATCAAACTTGTTTAGATTGTTGACACATTGGAATGTCTTGGGATTGATAGGCATTTCAAACACGAAATAAAAAAATATTTGCTCCAGAAATGTCTAGAGGCATGGCATGCAATAATATAATTTTGGGTTAACATTTATAGGAATTTAATTTAGCCTTCTTATATAATATATATAATCTAGCATTTACACACTCTATTTGTTATTTGTTGATTCAAAACTCACATATGTTCGAACAAAAGAGGTATCAACATGGGATCAAGAGATTCTCTCTCTAGAGATGTCAAAGCTACAAATTTCATAACTTGATTTCATAAGACATTGAACCACCACAAATTGACGACTAGATTATTGCGGTGGGTAAAGGATAGGTATTGCTTCTTATCTCTCGTCCATTATTAATTTCGTAACATTTATAATTAATACAGTCTAATGGGCATGTTTTCAAACTTTCAGATCTCAGATTTAAAATCTGAAAGTCGTGTTGGTTTTCAATCTTTGTTTGAATTTCTTTATTCATGTGGGTTCTCAATTTTTCTTTCATAAATATGTTATAGTTTATTTTGTTATTATTGCTATAATTTATTTATTTTCAAGTACAAAAAATAATCTTATCAAGATTTTGATAAATTTTCTATTTTAAAGATTTTTCTGATTACCTATTAAAAAAATATTGTAAATATGTGTTTATATCGATGAGTAATATGCAACTCGCTATGCAACATTTAATGTTGCAGCAGGTGCATTAGTACTCATTGGATCTCGAGTTGCTTGAGATCCAACGATCAACAACACACCCGTGGCAACACTGAATGTTGCATAGTAAGGTGCATATTGCTCACTATATTTCTCTATTAACATTGGGTTTCAAGGGAATATTCACAAATTCTTCATTCCCTCCCATAGAACATTTCTAGGTCATCTGTCTCTAGTCTTTCATCCTTGGTTATTTGTATTTGGTTTGACATCTTTCTGTTGCTTATTTCTCTACTCTGCAATCCTTCGTTGTCGACCTTCTATACTCCGAGTCTTTACTCCAAGCTTGCATGGTTTCCAACGACGTCGAACTGTAGCTGGTTACTGACACGTGTTTCGAGCCATTAGATTCAACCTTCTCCCTTATGGTCATGCAAAATCTTCAAGGTTTCATTATTCAGCTTACCGTACAAACCTCTGTTGTGCCAACTTCATGCTAATTCTTCTTCTCATGGAGTTGTTATCCAATGGAGGTAGTTGATGAGCAACCCCTATGTCTACCCAGACTTATCTGTCTCCCCGATGGCGGTAACAAAAAATGAAAACAAGGGGCAGATGACAATGCTTACGTATGTATGCTATCAATTATTCTCTAAAATAATTTCCCACTGTGAATGCACATGCCAAAGATTCTAGTAACAGTTTCCCCCTTATTGGAATCTAGGTTTGTATTGAATGCACATCATGTCATGATCCTTTTCAAATTATAGTTTTCCCATACATCCAATTGAAATTGATCTTGTACTACCGCGTTTTAGGCTCGCACATTCTGTTACCATAAACTTGACTAGGAGACTCATGTTTTGTTTGGTTTCTTTTCCTATTCATTAGTTCAATACTTGGTTTTTCTGCAATAGTATCCATTCTCAAATTACAATTGTTATGTTTTTTTGTATAGTTATAATACCAACTTCCCTTGTATTTACCTTGTTTTTGTATATTCTGTGTAGTTCGTTGAACAGTCGGCTTTTTGTATAGAAATCATGTTGGGTATCTTTCTTTGAATCATTATAGATAAATTAGTTTGGGTTGTCATCATTAACGACATGTCTCCATATTCAATCCCAACTTATCAATGGTTTTGACACAGTAATCATTTACAATAGAAAACCCTCTTGCGTACCCAGATTTAAACTCATGTTATGTTGAATGTTTTGTGCATCCACGTAAAACCACCTGTTGGATTTATTATTATGTTCATACTCATAGAAATCATTGTTGGGTTATTGTTTTGTGCATACTGTTACAACTGATTTTACCACACATGGTTGATCACATTTTTATGGCCTTCCCTGTCCCTCTGCAGACTCTTTGGACCCCATAGACCATTATTGTACCTTTGATGTTTCCAAGATCATCCCTAAAAACACCTATTATTTGTTGTACGCGACTTTTAATCCCTTTCTCACGTATATACGCGGATATTACCCTTAAACCCGCGTACATCGGGATGTGTGCGTAAGTCAAAATATTTTTGGAGTTTTTCTTAATGTGGATCCGAGTCACTTGTCTCTTAGCCTTCCATATGCCTCGAGATCGCTCGAATTTGACCTTCCATTACCCCATTGAAGCACTATATAAGGAACCCCTTGGATACATTGAAGGGGAGGAATTGAAGAGAAAGAAAACTATAGTCCATCGTTGTCGTAGCTTTCTTATACTTGAGTCTGCATCCCTTTGTCCCTTGGAGCACTTTGTGCTCTTACCAAGCTTGCCTTTGCTTGTGAGAATGCTATCGAGAGATGGAGGATTGAGGTGGTGGAGGCCCAGGTGGAGGACTCAGTTTTTTCGGTTCATAGACATGCCGACAGAGGTTGTAACTTATGTAATCTCTGATTTTATTAATAGAAATATCTTTTCCTATCCAATTATGTGCATTTAAATGAATATTGAATCCATGGATGTGTTTAATTGCTTATGCATTATTGATTATATATGCTAGAGAAGGCCTAACACTATATTCTATAACATGCTTTCCTTGTTCACTGTTGTTAAGAGTAAATTGCTAAAGCAAGCAGGATTGGAAAGAGCTCAACAGGGATCTACGTCAACCGTATGGAATAAGGTATGATTCGAGATCCTTTAGTGTTAGATGTTTTATTTCTCTTGCATAATGGGAAGGGATTGATTTCTGTGGTTTCTCTGTCTATTGTGGTACACCCCAATCCATAGGAAGTTTTCTTCGTAACAGAATTGGCGACCCTACTAGGGAGGTTGCTAGTTGTTTTTCTTTGGGGGGTTTCGGCATTCAACGTGCTTGAATTTCTCTGATTTCTGTGTTTCTGTGTCGGGTCTGGGGGCATGATTTCCCAGTAGCGTCCTGTAGGAGTAAATTTTGTCTCAGCTTGTCTATTTACCTTATGTTTCTATAGTTTTCTTCCTGTACGTGGGTTTTGCTTTCATAGTCGCATATACATGCGGGTTTTCCTAAAATAGTCACGTATGTACGCATGTTTACTAAGAATAGTCGTGTATGCCCTGATTTTTTGCTTTTTTGGGAAGATTAAGTGTTGCTAGGTGAGTTTGGATGATTGTTGAGTCTTCTTTGATGCTTCTGGAGTCCATATCTACCCTCTGTTTCTGACCATAAACTCTTTTTTATTTGATTTTTGAAAATGTTCTTGTCATTTCATTTTCTACTTTTTGTTTTGAGATTAGTGCATTAGGTCTCTTTTACCTTGGTACTTTGCTTGGTTGTTGTATGTGAGTGGTTGCAAATTCTGAGGGTGGTAGAGTCATATTTATTCTTTTTATCTCATTTAATTCAAAAGTACAAAAACATTTTGCTTTTTGCATAGTTATGCATTGTTTGCATTTTTCATTAGCATGGTACTTGCATTAGGTTTGCTTGGTGAATTTTAGTCAGATTTTCATATAGGAATGATTGCATATACATTTGAAGGAAAAAAATATCACTTCACGTAGTAGCATACCCTGTTTTTCATTCGACACAGTGCATTTGCATTGATTGTTAGGTGTGCATTTCCTTGTTGTGTCATAACATCATTAGTTGCACGTCCATTTACCATTTGAGTAATAAAACCAATTAAAATCAATGCATAATAAAATGAATTACACTATTTTCTTTTATAGGGTGCACCAACAAGACTAGGTTTTAGGGTCTTGGAATAGTTCATTGTGAGTTCATTCTCCAAGACCACTAAACAAAACAATTAGGTGTCTGTACAAGTGAGAGTGTGAAATACTTTATATAATTAGTGTTTCTCAGGATCCTCCTCTTACAAGGGAGTTAAGCACGAGGCAGTGTGAGCAATTATGATTAGGATGACCCCTGATTGTGATTGATTAGCACCGGATATATTTCCAGGATTGTATTCGTATTTGGGGGCCTTTGAGGTATTGGCTAGTGCACCCCTGGGGTACTAGTTGTGCTTTCATGCTTCGGGCTTTGTTACCCTACCCATATGGTCAATCCCACCTGCTATTGTACGCCTGAACATTGATTATATCGAGGGGGTATTTGCAGAGGTTATTCTGCAGGTGTCCTAGCCAGGTAGGGGTCGGACATCACAGTCGCTATATGCGCTGAAGGTGAGGGCCACTATAATTGGTTACGAACCTCCGCTTGTTGTGTATGGGAGTCTCAAGCCTCTCCTAGGCAAGACATACCTGCTTCATTCGGGAACTCATATATCCTACCCTTGGTTTGCTTGTGATTTCGCTTTACATTTTTAGGTGTATGCTCTGTGCACACTAGTTTTCCTAGGGTTTGCATAATTAGATCGGGTATTTTTATTTTTTGATTCATTGTGGATTTGGGCGCAACACCCTTTTGTTCTCTTCGTTTAGCAAGACTTTCGCCTTCCACGTGTCCTCCTCCTTTGGGAGAGAGAACCAGACAGTCCGGGCGGACTACTTCTCACTTTGATTCACACACCATGGGAGATCATGAGGATGAGATTCCATAGATGTCTTCTCCACCTCACGAGGTTGGGGAGGAAGATCCTACTAGCACATATGATCCTTCACATGAACAGCCTTCACAATCTAGCTATGATCCCTCATTCATAGGTCACCGGTATTGGTTTCCAAGCGACAAGACTCACTATGAACCCACAAGCACTAGTAATGTTAGATATTACATACCTGACATTCCTAAGCCCGATCCGGCATATCATGTCGATTTGAAAATTGACCCTAGCACTACGCCTGGGGGTAATCCCATTTCTTTCCATGAGGAGAGGTTTGATGCACTAGTCACATTGCACCTTCCATCCCTGTGGTGGAGGCGTCTTCACGTGTCCTCCTAGGCCTAGTGTTAGTAATCCTATTCAGATACCAGGACCGAGATAAGTGAACATTGGGAACACCACTTACATTCCTTCACATGTCCCTTCGTCTTCAAACCCAGTTCCTTCTAATGCATTTTTAATGACTCATCATCCCCCTAACTCACGTGGGCCTTCAGGATGGAATGTTGCTACTAGTCATGTTCGTTCTGTGACTGCTAACACAGTTGTATCTCAGAGTCGAGTACCTCCTATTGTGTCATTAGGTCATGTACATGTTTCTGTATTGTCTCATTTTCCACCTCGTGGAGATCCCCATATACCAAGCTATGGACCTTCTCATGGTACATCCCATGGAACACCTTATGGAGCTTCTCATGGACATTCTTATGAATCACAGTATGGACAAAACTACCAACCCTATGGGTACGGGTATAAACAACCTGCTTACTCTTCTAATTATGGCTTTGTAGCACCTCATAATCAAGCTACCCCACATCACAATGCTTCCATGCATCCCTCCATGGGTCAAATGGGAGGAGGTTATTATGGCCAAGGACATGGTATTTATAGCAATCAAACTTACATGAATCAAAACTACCAGCGAGTGTGGAATTGACCGGCTCAACCTAGGCTCCCTTTCCTTGCCACATTGAACTTACCTGACTTGTCGAGATTGATGAACGATTCTGTGTCTCATAACCCGACATGGCCAGCAGTCCCTACCAAGCTTCCTTCGGACATTCACAAGTTCGAAGGTAAGGTTGGTGAAGATATTGGTGAGCATGTCACCACTTTCCACCTTTTGTGCTCTTCCAATTCCTTACATGACGATTCCATTCGTTTGAGGCTATTTCAACGTACCCTAATGGGTCCTGCGGTGAAATGGTATATAGAGTTACCGGGGGGGCTTATGCTACGTTTGATGATCTTGCTATGAATTTCCTTAACCATTTCCAGCTACCTGTATGTTACGACATCGGTACTGAACTCTTGTCGACCTTCCGGTAAGACAAAGCTACACACATTTTGGATCATATTCAAGATCGACCTAGATGGAAACAGTTAATCAAAGCCCTTATACCACCAGAGTTTCTTCTTGAATGGTTCCTCAAATCATTGCTACCCTGCATCGCGAAGGATGTTTCTACATCCGGAGTTCAAAATGAGGAACAAGCTATTTTTAGGGCACAAGAGTTGGATCTGATCTATGCTCAATCCAGAATTTTGTATGAGATTATACCAAATGCTTCAAGATCCAATTTCAACCCCAGGATCAAGCCTGGGCTGCATGCCGATGGTATTGTTGGCTCTAATAGTACCAAACCTATGGACTCGGTTACGAAACAAGTGAGCCAGTTACCGATTAACCAATCTGTGTCGGGACAAGATATGGCTTCATCTCAACCTACCCAATCGGCGAGTGTACTCTTCGTGCAATCATCGAACCCGAAAGGCAACCAGCAGCCTGGAAGGAATAAGAAAAAAGGGAAAAATAATCGTAAGGGTGGGAACAAGAAGGAAAATGCTAATAATAACAATAAGAACACTAATGCTGGGGGGGACAAGCAGTCTAAATGTAAGGTGAAGTTTCCATGCAAGTTGTGTAAGGATGACCACCTCACTCACTTGTGCCCTCGTATGGAGGATGCCTCGAAGTTCATAGCACAGGGCCCAGCTGTGTTTACTAATCCTTTACCCAATAATCAAAATATGAAGTCGAGGACCATTGATCTTGGTTGTGCATTGGGTGGAAATTAAAATCCACCAGAGGCTAATAGTGCTCATGGTTGCATCAACATGGTGCGTGCTGCTAAAGTTGTGACTCGTGCGAAATATTATCGTTCATCATAACCAGACCTTGGGAAATAACCTTCCCCACCCAAGAGCCCTTTGCGAATCGAAAAGCCTACGGATAAATCTGAAGCTCCACTTCACGTTCCTAAGGGATTCTTAAAGCGTTCGGGGCACAATCCTAATGCCTGAGCCGCCCGGAACTATTCAGTTGTCGAGGATTTGGGCCAGGCTCCTTGTGCGGTGTCTGCGTTAGAAGTGCTTCAAACTTGTCCTCTGCAGAGGAAAGCCTTGTTGTCTGCTCTTGGGGTTAGTGATGATAGCTCTTCTTCCATGATCAAATTTGAAACCATGGGAGTACAACCTCGCTTTCCTTGCTACGTGTCTCTTTTGATTCATGTAGAGTGTCTTAACAACACCTTCATGTGTACTATCATTGATGAAGGCGATGCTTCTTCCGTGATGTCTTTCTCATGTTGGAAGGGTTTGGGTTCTCCCACGTTGTCTCAATCTGCCACTATGTTGACAGCTTTCGATGGTAGATCATTTTGACTGCACAGGATTCTTCCTTCTCTAGAGGTCCAATTGGGAGGGAAGACCATCGCGATCGAGGTCAAGGTGGTTGATGCACCCCTTGACTACAATCTTTTACTGGGTAGGAATTGGATGCATAATATGCAAGCCGTAGCTTCTTCCCTATTTCAAGTGATATGCTTTCCATTTAATGGGAAGATTCTTACGATAGATCAAAATTCATTCCATAATCTAAGTGTTAATGCATCATCGGGAGCTTCTATCCTGATTATCGATCATTCTCAGTTAGCAATTGGGAGTGTGGGCGTAGGTATGTATCCTTCTCTTATGGGAACTTTTAGCTTTCCTGCGCACGTTCTTATGATTGGGTCTAGTTTTGGTGGGGCTTCATCCTTGTCGAATTCGGTGTCTTTTCACACTACCCATATGGAAGATCCTTGGATTCTTCCTTCACCGAGTACTTTGAGTATGCCTGTCGAGACATACGTGTCATTGCCTGCAACAATGGTGGAGTATCAAGTGAATCTTGATTAGGTTCTAGATCCTAGTCCTTCCTCTTCGTGGACGGAGGAGGAGGACCCGTATGTGCTTTCTGCATGTGCAGTAGAGTCATCTCACTCACATGATTGCCTCGATGATGTTTTTCCATCGGATGAATCTATTCTTAGGGCCATTTTTGGGGTTGAGCAACCTTGGGAAGAGTTGCATCATCGATCATATTTTCTTCCTAAGCTCAATCGTATGGAGTGTGATGAATTTAGGGAGATTCTTAGCGAGAATATTGGTATCCCCGTGGTTCCATTAAGCTCTCCTGTTCAGATGGCTGATGGAAACATGGTTAATTTATCACTGACAATTCCTATCAATATTTCTTGTGATCCTGGCAAGGTTGAGAATGTCTACATTGGGGCGGGTTGTTCCCCCGATGAGATCAAGGAGTATACCGATTTTTTTAAAGAGTTTCACGATGTTTTCGCTTGGTCATACAAAGAAATGTCGGGTATAGACCCTCTTATTGTCAAACATGAGATCAAAACGTATCCAGATGCAAAACCGGTTCGACAATGTTTGCATGCAGTGAATCCTAGAAAAGCACCCGCCATTAAAGTTGAGGTAGAGAAACTACTTAAAGTTGGTTTTATCTATCTCGTTCCCTTGACGGAGTGGGTTTCAAATCCCGTTTCGGTGGATAAGAAGCAAGGACCAATCCGCATATGCACTGATTTCTGTGACTTAAATCGCGCCTGTCCTAAGGATAATTTCCCCACACCATTTATTGATCAGATTTTGGATGAGTGTGCAGGAAGTGAGGTATTTTCCTTTATGGATGGTTTTCTGGATATAATCATATTAAGATTAAGCCCGAGGATCAACACAAGACTGCATTTATTTTTCCTTGGGGTACTTTTTCATATCGAAAGATGCCCTTCGGCCTTAAAAACACCAGAGCTACTTTTCAGCGGGCCATGACCTTAATCTTTCATGATCTTAAAACAATTATCAAGGTATATTTGGATGATCTTGCTGCTCACTCCCGGTTGAGAGTGCGTCATCCATATCATTTGAGATTAGTGTTCGAAATATGTCGTCATTATCAAGTTCGTTTAAATCCTCATAAGTGCATCTTTGTTGTGACTGTTGGTCGTTTACTAGGATTCATCGTATCCAAGGAGGGTATAAGAGTCGATCCCTTAAAGGTTGAGGCAATACTCCAATTGTCTCCCCTGCGTAATATTAGACACCTTCAGTGTTTACAAGGCATGGAGAACTTCTTGCGAAGGTTCATGGTTAATTTTTCCAACTTGACTAAAGGATTTATGCGTCTTTTGAAGAAAGAGACTCCTTTTTACTGGGATGAGCAAGCCCAGGAGTCTTTCAATGCTCTTAAGTGAGCCTTAGCAATGGCCCTCGTGCTTATTCCACCAAACTATAGCCGTGATTTCTTGATTTATATGGCTTCGTCTATGGAGACGGTTGGTATTGTTTTGGTTCAAGAGGATGAGGAGCTCCATGAGCATGTCATATATTATTTGAGTCAAAACCTTATTGATGCTGAACTTCACTATTCCCATGTGGAGAAGCTAGCCTTGGCCACCGTTCATGCGGTTCAGCATTTGAGACATTACATTCTCCTTCACCAAACCTTGGTCGTAGCTCACATCAATCCAATTCAGTTTGTCCTCACTAGAAGGATGATTGGGGGAAAATATAATAAATGGATTGTCATTTTGCAAGAATTTGATCTCGAATTCAGTTCAGTGAAATCGAAGAAATCGTTAATCTTTGCAGAGCTTATATCCAATTTTCCAAGTTTGGAGGAGGAGGAGGTTTATGAGGATTCTTTTGTCGACGAACATATTTTCCTCATCTCAACTGTGGACCCTTGGTATAGGGATATCATCGTGTATTTGCAAACATTGAAGGTCCCTACTCACCTCTCACGGGATGAACAACGACAATTACGTCATGTAGCTAAGAACTACCTTATAGTGGATAACACTTTGTACCACTGTGGGGTAGATTCCATTTTGTGTCGTTGTTTAACCCATGATGAGGCTGAGGTTGTGCTCAATTATTGCCACGAAGGGGCGTGTGGTGGTCATTTATCTGGGATTTCTACAGCCCAAAAATCTTGAGAGCAGGCTATTTTTGGCCGTCCATATTCAAAGATTGCGTTAATGCAGTCAAGAAGCGCCACCCTTGCCAGGTGTTTGCACGTAATATGCGCTCCCATCCAGCATCGTTACATCCTATTGTCATTGTCAATCCCTTCATCAAGTGGGGGCTTGATTTTATGGATTGCAACCCAGCTTCGGCTGGAGGGCATCATCGTATTATTGTGGTTGTAATGCCCACAGTTAAATCCATCGGTGAGATAGCCGTGCATTTCATTTTCAACCAGATTATCACCCGGTTCAGCATTCCGAAAGAGCTTGCCACTGACTATGGCAGGCACTTTCAGAATAAAATGATGGAAGAGTTGCCTTCCAAGTTAGGATATAAGCAAGAGCACTCCTCTTCTTATTACCCTCAGGTGAATGGATAGGTTGAAGCAATGAACAAGTCACTTAAGTCTATTCTCCAATGAACCATCACACAAAGAAAGAATAATTGGCATATCATGTTGGGTCCTGCTTTGTGGGCCTATAGAACCGTGGTTAAGAATGCCATCGGTTTTACTCCCTAACATCTTGTGCATGGAGTGGAGTCAATTTTACCAGTTGAATGTGAAATCCCTTCTCTGAAGCTAGCTGAGGAGCTTTTACCGGACACTTCCACATTGGAAGAGTGTTTGGTCCACTTAGAGCAGCTTGATGAGCAGCGTCAGGATGCCTTAGTGGCTCTAGAGGTTAACAAGTGTCGCGTCAAGGTCCAATATGATAAGTCTATCCGTCCGAGGAAGTTAAGTGAAGGTGACTTGGTCCTTTTGTGGGATCAAGCTAAGGAACCCTTGGGGGCGGGGAAATTTAATCCCATGTGGCATGGTCCTTACGTGGTCAAACGAGTCTTAGAGAAAGGCGCCTATGAGCTGGTTGATTATGAAGGGATAGGCTTGGAGGAGCCTAGAAATGGGCTCTATCTCAAAAAATACTATGCATGACCTTCAGCCAGGGCTGATTTTTGTATATTATTGTACAATTTTGCATTGCATAGTTAGGTTTTCTTATGGTGATCGGGTTTGTTGATTAGCTTTCGTTTCTTGTGACAGATGTTGATGGAGTCTTCCGTTTACATAGGATTCACTTATGGTGCTAGCCGCCACACTCAAAACTCAGCTTTGGCTACTTGGGTGGTCTATACTCCTACAGGTCAAGTATTGTCTTCAAGAGGCGTATGTTTACGGCCTTCTTCAAACAATGTTGTTGAATATAGTGTTGTCATTGAGTTATTGTGTGATGCCATTTCACATGGTGTTCATTCTCTTGAGGTACGTCTTAATTCGCAATTAGTGGTTTCATAGCTTAATGGCTTTTATCATATTATGGATCCGACATTATTACGAATATTCTTACATGTTAGATTGCTAGAACAGCAATTTGAGAGTATAACATACATTCATGTTCCAAGAATTTTTAATCAAGTTGCTGACTCATATTATAACTATGTGTTAGATTGGAATTTGTTTCATAGACCATAAGCATATCACAAACACACATTTTACACATGTAAATATAATAAAAATCATTCATCATAAAAAAAAATTCATTAACTTCAAAAAGTGACGTCATAATACATAAGTGTCATATACAAAATTGGGGCTTCCGAGCCACCAAAATATACTACACGGTCATACAAAAATGAATACACTCATGTCTCTAAGCCTGAGGTGGAGGAGGGTTCTGATCATGATAACACACTATGGCTCTAGCTAGCCAGCGAAATAATCGAACCCATGCTCGTGGTACACCAACCACCTGGCGCTGCATGGCCTCAGGCAAGTCCTCGACTTGCGCCATGGGTACCCTGTGTGTCAAATGAACAAAGTTCGTGTGGATGCTTTGGAGCGTCCACTCCGCATTTGCACCCATAATGTCATCATCTCTTCCCCTCTGTCGATGATGAGGAAATCCATCTGGTCGTTGTGGTCCTACGTCTGCATATACATGACAAATTGTCACTATGTGTTGTCCCACCAAAAACATGTATTTTGAGTTCATATAGAAAAAAACACAAAAAAACAAAATTCAAAAATTCAAAACTTAAAAAGTGGGTTTGGGATTCTTTACCTATGTCACCATAAGTTGCTCCTGGTGGTAGGGGCATATCTAGGTCTCTGCAGAAGTATATCCCTGCATAGGGGTAGTCGTCTATGGTGACGATCTGTCTCCGCCACCATGGAAAGAAATCTGTTAGGTAGGGGTTAGCCACCCTACCTCCACCCAGTCTATGCATGACATTCGCCCAATGTCACTGGGTTGGATCCCAGACTCCATGTAGAGAAATGTCTACCCTAGGGCTTAGCCCTAGCACCCGCTCAAATAAAAACATGCTCAGTATACTGTCGAACCCAAAGTTCCGCACTCTACCCATCTTGCAGTCATTGAGCTATTGTTTCATGGTTCTCATCAGCGTAGTACTCCAGTCATACACTTTAGGTTGCATGCACTCTACCGCATAGAACATCATTGGCCGTGAGGCCTAGTGGAGTGAAGCCAACCCTGCAATCCTGCCTAGTGCCAAACGTATGGCCTTCAGCCCTAGAATCTGAATATATTTTGTCGGGATTTGACTCCCAACCTTTTTCATCTCTGAAAAGCAGTACATAGCTATGTACTCATCTATCGTCAGCCCCTCCTGGCCCATGACATCGGGCGTTCACCATATCTCCTCGTCGGGACAAACCTGTCATAAAATATATGTCCTCAACCTCAATGCTGAGCGACATCCCTTCTATCTGAAATGTTTCAGACTCTGGATCCCAATAGTCTACCAGTAGTTGGAGTAGTCTTGGTTTTTCCCTCAGGATACCAAGACACCAAAACTTGTACAATCCACATGCCCATAATGCTTGTTAAGCCATGAGATCACCTTGTACAACATCCTCAACATCACCATGCTCTCTTTCTCTCCACTCTAGCACCATCTTGCACAAAAACCAAGTTTTTTTATCAAGATTTACCCGTTAAAACCTTGTTCACGGCCCCGTACGATACTGTTTTCAAAACAGCCGCATATGTATGCGGATTTCGATGCATTTTCCGCGTATGGTGACCCCTATATGTGAAAAAAGGACTAATTTCTGTGTGGGCCAAAATGCATAAGTTTGGATGGCTCAAAAAATTAAATAGCCCATGAAATTTGAAAAATTTTGCATCAAAATGAAAGAGAAGAACATGAGAATCTACCTGGATCAAACGGGGAGGGATTCCACTAGACGATGCTCCTGGAATTTGCCTCTGAATTTTTGAGCTCACATACACTATGTTGGGTAAGAAATTCAAATGGTGTGAAAATTTTTACCCACTTTCTATAGTTTTTGACAATTTCTAACCATTTTCCATTTGAACTAATTTGATGTTGTAGGAATCCATTTTGAGTGTGGTTTTGACCGTGGCTTTGACCTGTTTGTGCCTATTGCATGTATTATGTCTAAACTGGCACGTAGGTTAGTTTACACAACCATTTGCACTTTGCATAACCTTATGATCGTTTCATCTTAACCTTAGGTACGAACCCATTGCATCTTGTCACAGAACCTTCTTGTTGCTTTTAGAAGTGGCATGTTGTAAGTGGTAGAGATTTACCATACATGGGTACCCTAGTTAGATCCTGTTTTTCATTTGGTGCTCATGTCGACATTTATCCTTCAGGGTGTGGGAGTCCTTTGTATAGTACCACCATGACTTTGAGTAAGAGCTTCATACTCCTCTTGAACTTTATGCTGGCCATTTCCCCAAGACTCCCTTGTATATTTCAAGTTGTAATTGCATTATCATGAGTTTTGCTTTCCTTATTGAGCCTTACGCCAGCTTCCCTGACTTTGATTATCAGCCATATAGCCCGAGCTTGTCTCATGTCTAGCCAAGAAGAGCCTTTTTATATCCTTTGCAACTTGATTCCCCATTTTTACCGGGAGGAGACTTTCCCCCAAGTGTTGTTATCCTACACATGTTTCCTTGCATTGAGCATAGGTATGTTCCACTGCTTGGAACTAGTTTGTTTGCCCCTTGACACTCATCTCCTCATAGATTTGTAACTAAAAAAAACTTTTATACGTTTTCAAGATTTTCAAAATATCTGAAAAAGTCCAAAAACAAAAAACAAAAAACCAATAATCAGGACAGGAAAAGATGTTATCTTTGGCAGCAGTCGAGTCATGTCGCCTTTGAACAGAGCACTGTAAATCACATCAGTTGGTTGGGTTAGTAGTTTGACTTTAAGAGTTGTACTCATTTTTCTAAGTTTATCTCCACCAACTGGTTAAGATTCCAGTCCCTATGGAGCCTCTGTTGATGCCTCCTATGTCGCAGAGATGTCCCAGTTTTGTATATCGAGTCTATGTTGCCTACACTCAGTCACCATTCGCCTTTATGCTCTTGTTCGAAGGAAGTTGAAACATGATTCGGTCATTCCTCGGTTGTCTTGACTTTGCATGTTGGCCATTCCTAGTACTGTTACTGGTTTGTGCACATCTTGTTTGAGTCCTTCCACATTATACAGCTTTGCTGACTACCTCGTGTTGGTTGATGGGAGATGCCTTAATTCCCTCCTTCCAGCGGATTCCATCCCATTGACTTAAGATCATTTATTCTAGGATAGGATTCTAGAGTCATTTGAGTGCCTTGAGAGTTACAGTCATTAGTGGTAGGTTCTCTCACCATCAATAGTTTTGGGAATACATCAATGTCCCCTGATCGATGGATTCTTCCAAGTGTTCGACCTCAACACATTTATTCACACTTGTTAGATTGCACTCTAGTACCTTGATTCCCATTTTCATTATCGGTGGGTAATATCGTGTCTGTTAACGGTATACATCAATGACCGGTAATTAGACAATGGACTACTATGTTCTTCCTCGACACCTCTATTCACATAGTAGGACATGTACTTGTAGTGGTTTATGTAGAAGACTTTCCAGATTGGTGGCATTCCACATATGATACCTCCTTGATCGTGCCAGTGTTCATGAGATTTTATTTCTCGTGACTTGATTCCAGTGTATGTCAGATATCTTCAACCATTATGGAGACCATGATCCATTATATATATTTAGCTTTCATGGAGATATTGATCCTTTGTATATCTTCATCATGGAAATTTTGATCTATTATATATTGTACATGGCAATGACCACACATGTCACATTTTGTATATCATGCCTATTCATGGCCATTGTACTCTTATGTATCTAGGAATTCTATATGTATTTGTAGTCATATGCAAAGATTGATTATTGTACTATACTGATGGATAGCGGGTTCTTCCACCTAGTTCTCCATCACTCCACTTCTAGGATGGATTTATAATGTATTTCGGCCATCATGTTACCCCTATGATCTCACACATTAGGAGGCATTTCTTATAGCTGATTTTACCACACATGGTTGATCACACTTTTATTGCCTTCCATGTCCCTCTCTAGACTCTTTGGACCCCATGGACCATTATTGTACCTTTGATGTTTCCAATATCATCCCTAAAAACACCTATTATTTGTTGTATGTGACTTTTAATTCCTTTCTCGCGTATATACGTAGATATTACCCTTAAACCCGCATACATCGAGATGTGTGCATAAGTCCAAATATTTTTGGAGTTTTCCTTGATGTGGATCTGATTCACTTGTCTCTTGGCCTTCCATATGCCTCGAGATCGCTCGTATTTGACCTTTTATTACCCCATTGAAGCACTATATAAGGAACCCCTTGGATACATTGAAGGGGAGGAATTGAAGAGCAAGAAAACTATAGTCCATTGTTGTCGTAGCTTGCTTATACTTGAGTCCGCACCCCTTTGTCCCTTGGAGCACTTTTTGTTCTTCCCAAGCTTTCCTTTGCTTGTGATCTTGCTATCAAGAGATGGAGGATTGAGGTGGTGGAGGCCCAGGTGGAGGACTCGATTTCTCCGATTCGCAGACGTGCTGACAAAGGTTGTCACTTATGTAATCTCTGATTTTATTAACAGAAATATCTTCTCCTATCCAATGATGTGCATTTAAATGAATATTGAATCCATGGATGCATTTAATTGCTTATGCATTATTTATTATATATGCTAGAGTAGGCCTAACACTATATTCTATAGCATGCTTGCCTTGTTTACTGTTGTTGAGAGTAAATTGCTAAAGCAAGCGGGATTGGAAAAAGCTCAATGGAGATCTACTTCAACCGTCCATAATAAGGTATGGTTCGAGATCCTTTAGTGTTAGATGTTTTATTTCTCTTGCATATTGGGAAGGGACTGATTTCTGCAATTTCTCTGTCTATTGTGGTACACCCCAAGCCATAGGAAGTTTTCTCCGTAACACATACCTACATCTGAATCCCCTCTAAGTATACATCTATTCATTCTATTCCAATCAGTTATTATGGGGATTTGGATAAAAATCTACTATTTTTATTGGATTTTGTTCTGGGATTCTTAACAAATTTCGTCACGTTATGGCAATTCCCCATCAAATTGGTTCCTTTTGTGGAAGTATTGTAGCCCATGACAAGCTTTCATATTCTAAGACATCTTTTGATTATTTCCTAGATGAGGTTGGAAGGCTTGTATCAACTCAATGAAAGCCTCCTTTAGGCATGAATTGCAAAACACAAAGGCCTAAAGTAGATTTTTATATTTTCCCATTGCTACTTTCTTCCCCTCTTATAATCATGTGTAGTTCTTATCCCTTTGTTGTGTTAGATTTTTATCATTTCATCAATATGATCTAGGATATTATATGAGAGAACAACATGCACAACAATAATCACAAGAGACAAGAGACACAAAGAATTTTCCTTGGGGAAACCATAAGGGAGAAAACCCCGCAACTTCCTCAGAGATAAAATGAGCACCAAAAGCAAAAGTAAAACCCAAAGATACAAACATGATCTCTGACAATTGTTCTCTCTCTCCCTTGTACGAGATACTCCTCTCTCACTCATGCGTTGTTGTTGAGTGAGTCTGTGTTACAAATAGAGAATCTCACTCTCCATTTATACTTGTTTTCCACTTGACTTTTACTCTACAGGGCCAATCTCACTAGGAGAGTCTAATAACCCTAATACCCCTCAACTGTGGAGATTATTGCCCTGATTTACAACAGAGGGTTAACCTCAATGAATTTACATGACTTTATTATATTAATAACTCTCCAGATTGGAGGAACAAACATCTTTGTCGGGGTACAATGAAATACAATATAAAATATACAAGTGAATACATTTCGAAGTTACAAATACATCAACACTCCCTCTTAACTCGGAAGGTATTCTCTTGAAACAGTTCATCGGCACAAGTCTTCATTATTGGATCATCATCATCATCACTGCTCCCACTATGTCAAGAAAATGGTGATATCTCTCAATTCTATTCGTCATAGGAAGTTTTACAGAGACATCCCTTTTTCATGTTGGATGTAGGCCTAGCCTCCATGTAGGTATTCATCTTCAGCACTTATATCCGACCATGGGAGGCCTAGTCTGCCACCATGTCAGAAATTCTCAGCACTTATATCTGGCCATGGGAGGCCCAGCCTACCACCATGTCATAAAGGCTCGACAGTTACATCCAACCATAGGAGGCCCAGTCTGCCACCATGTTCGAAAGGATCAGCACTTAAATCCAACCAT
Source organism: Pseudotsuga menziesii (assembly GCA_001517045.1). NCBI lineage: Eukaryota > Viridiplantae > Streptophyta > Pinopsida > Pinales > Pinaceae > Pseudotsuga > Pseudotsuga menziesii. Next base: position 999,615 of record LPNX010834718.1, on the reverse strand, counting down.
TGGAGACCTAGCCTGCCACCATGTCGAAAAGGCTCACCACTTATATATGACCATGGGATGCCTAGCCTGCCACCATGTTGGAAAGGCTCAGCACTTATATATGACCATAAGAGGCCCAACCTGCCACCATGTCGGAAAGGCTCAACACGTATATCTGACCATGGGAAGCCTAGCCTGCCACCATGTCAGAAAGGCTCAGCACTTACATCCGACCATGGGAGGCCTAGCCTACCACCATGTCGGAAAGGCTCAATACTTACATATAACCATGGGAGGCCCATCCTGCCACCAAGTCGAAAAGGATCTACACTTACATCTGACCATGGGAGGCCCCACCTAACACCATGTCAGAACGGATCTGCACTTAAATCTGACCATGGGATTCCCTATGTACCACCATGTCAAAAAGGCTCTGCACTTACATCTGACCATGGGAGGCCCTGCCTACCACCATGTCAGAAGGGCTCTACACTTACATCTAACCATGGGAGGCCCACCCTACCACCATGTCAGAAAGGCACAACACTTATATCTAACCATGGGAGGCCTAGCCTTCCACCATGTCAAAAGGGCTCAACACTTACATCCGACCATGGGAGGCCTAGCCTTCCACCATGTCAGAAAGGCTCTCAGACTCATCACTTCCCCTTGGAAGGAACCCGATATAAAGAACACCAAGATTCTCTCTGAAGTACTCAAACTTCGCTCTGTCCATTTCTAGCATAGAATCACATCAAGGTTGATTACGTCCAAGGATAACCTGTGAGGTTCGCCAAGACTGATTACATCCAAGGACAACCTACAGGACTGATTACATCTGAGAAACCTATGAGCTTTACCAATATTTTATGCTCAAAGAACCTGTCTCATCGACTATGCTAGAACTCATCACTCCCTCTTTCCAGAGATCTCGATTTATATCACATACTGGAGCTTCACTGCTCCTCTCTGCATCATACAAAAATGTAAGTCAGATCAATCAAATCAAATAGTAGTTTTCAAAAGAAACATACTACCTCCCAAATAGTCAAGCAAGTGGCAACAAATTTTTCCTCGGCTGTACTCAGTGCCATGCAGGACTCCATCCTACCAAACCAGTAACCCATACTAGATCTCAAACTAAAGAAGCATTCCAAGTTTCTCTTCTTCTCATTGGCGCTACCAATCCGAATCAACATAACCATGCAGGTTAGTCTTTTGATTCGTGTCATACTTGAGCCCACACTCAACTGTACCCTTCAGGAACCTCATGACATGCTTTGCAACTAGGTGAGCATGTCTCAGATCCGTCAGGAACTAGCTCAATGTGTTCACATCAAAGAAAATATCTAGTCTCGTATTCATCAAGCACATCAATGACCCAATCATCTGATGATACATCGTAGCATAAATTGTCTCTGATGAAGCATCACTCAATAGTTTCAGTTTTGATGCCATAGGTGTGATCATGTCCTTGCAGTACATCATCCCAAACCTCTTCAGGATCTCCACTGCATACTTCCCTTGTCCAAGGGACATTCCATCCGTATTCTACCACACATCCATGCCTAGAAAGTAGTGCATCGTATCCAAGTCCTTCATCTCGAACTCGGCAGCAAGTCTCCTTCTTGCAACTTTAATGAGTTCCTATTTTCCTTTTAGGAACAAGTCATTAACATAAAATGGGAGCATTACTGGTCTTCTGCCATCAACCTTGAAGTAAAGGTTGGAATCCTCTTTACTGTTAGTAAATCTTAGAGCCATCAGTAAGTTGTCCATCCCATCGTATCATGTCGAACCTCAAGATCTTCTGCAGTAACTCCCTCTGAAGTGGAGCATCATTCTCCCTCTTCCTTTCGTACTATATGCATTGAAACATTCTATATTGGAGTGACAAGTATATTCCTCTGCTACTAATAATCTATGTATCCATATAGCATCATTGGATACCAAGATCCTTTATCTTGAACCTTTTCAAAAGTTATTCTCGCACCCATCTATGAGCTTGTCATCCTCTATAGGATTTCATATTCAACCTTGTAGAAAAAGTTAAGGTATTCATCACTCTAGGTGATCTTCAAGCTCCTCGTGTATGTGTTATCCCATGGGTTCCTTCTAAGCTCGTACAAGGCCTTCTTTAATTTGCACACATGAGTATTCATGTCATGTGTCTCAACTCCCAGTGGCTGCAAATGTCTCTTCGTAGTCTATGCCTTCTTTCTGTGAGAAGCCTTGTGCTATGAATCTTTCCTTGTATCTCACGATGTTGCCATCTACTGCATGTTGGATCTTGTATATCCATGTGGAAGACACTACGGACTTCCCTTCAGGTCTCAATACCACATCCTAGACATCATTCTTCTTGAACTGGTGTTTTCCTTCCCTTTCTTCTTGGCTACTTCTCCATAGCTGGAAGGCTCTGCATCAATGATGTCACTCAATAGTGTCACAGAACTAGAGTGTGTCTGAGGGCTCTTGAAGTCTCATCATACTATTCTTCATTTTGGATTATTTCTTGAACTGATGTCACTTGTTCTTCATAACAAGTCTAATCCTTCTTTTCTTGTAAGCAATTGTACACGATCTTTCCTACAAGTCAAATGCACAAGTTGTATGGTTAGAAACATTGCATAAGGCATATTCATAATGGCAAATTCTTTATGCATAAAGATATAATCATGCCAATATTTTAGCCAATACAACATTCATCCATATCTCACTAAAAATTTCTAGATTCCTTCCGTCTCTACCATGGCATCATTGAGATTGTGCACTAATCCAATACGTCAGCAAAGAGGTTTCATTCTAGATAAGTACAAATGGAGTGTTGCATAGAACCATGGGCTACTTACCCATCACATGCATATTAGTAGTATATTTTTCATTATTATATCATGCATAATGCATTTCACAACTAAACAATGTCATATAAACAACTATATATATAGGAAAAGACAATTCAAATACTTATCTTTATTTGTTTCATGGGTAGAATACTTCTTGCGCCTTCAGCTTTATCATCTTCTTCATTCATGACATCATCATTTCTTATCCAAACGCTAAGATGGATAAGAGGTTCTTCAAGAATTGAGTCCTTCATATTCCTCATCACTTGAGGTATCTTCTTTAAATCGTGAGAGCTTGATCTTTAGTTGCTCTCATCTTCTCTTCTCTTATTATTAGTCAAGCTTCTTCTTGCGTGCACTCTTCCTAGAGTCTGTTGAAGCTAATCACTTCCTTCTGGCACACATTCCTCGAATGAATGAATCCCATGATCCTGGGAGGCCATTCAAGGTGGTTGTAACAATATCTTTTTCTTATTTGATTGCGTCATCATAGCAATGAACACTTCCTTTTGGTGTCTTCAATGATGACACATGAGGGATGAGATGATCTTTAATAGAATCTGCAATGACTCTCTTGGCTCTATCCTTAGCCTCATCTCCCTCTGGATCCTAGACCTTTCTTACTGAATTATTGATCCAAGTCAATTTCTTCAAATATCATAGAGTTCCTATACTTCCATACTCAAAAGTTGTCATCAAGCTGGTGTGATTAGTCATTTTTTAAATGAGAACCTCAAATGTAAATAGCAAAAATTTAGATCTTACCGATTTGAGGTGTCTGCCCTAGTTCTGGAGCTGGTTGATCTAGGTTTTGTTAGAGAAACACTAATTTTCAAAAGTTGGTATTTCAAACTTTTGATTGGATAGAAATATGGGCCTCTTCAAGGCAAGTTTTCCAATGTACTCCTTTTCTGAAAACAGTGGAGGGAAGCCCCCGGAACAGGAAGCCCTAGTTTTCCAATTTATTCTATAGAAATTCCTAATATTGTTTATGCGGTATCTCCAAAATTAATGCTCCTATGTGTCTGAAACTTTGAAATAAGGTATCCTTGTCTATCCTCTTTCTAACACCATATATTAGAGTAGAATTGGTTTCACAAATTGGGACTTATGCACGTTTTCCCAAGGTGACTTATTTAAGGACTATTCAAAATAGCGAACTTGTATGGACTTCCATGTGTCATAGTTTCACCTTCGGTGTCTAAAACTTTTACCACTGAAATTAACATTTGTGTCCTATATGGAACATTTTGAGAAATTTCATTTGGACCTTCGTAGCCTGAGATATAACGATTTTCCCTAGGTCACTTGTTTAAGGCTAAATCCTGGGAGAGACTGGAACCCTGAATTGGAGGGATCATATCTCCTAGAATATAGCGAATATGAGGTTGAAACTTTTACACAGGGTTCATTAGGAATTTATCTTCAGCTTGTAAACATTTCGACTCCCGATCCTTCTCCAATATTGAGATATAGAGAATGCACCAAAATGACTATTTTTAGTATTTTAGGGTTTGACTTTCCCCGAGTTCTACCCAGCCAAAAACTTCGATCTTGATCTCTAAATTTTGATTTTGAGGAGGATATAAATCCTATGCTGGTCTCACTCAAAAATTCCTCTTCTGTGAAAATCCCTAATTTCCCGTAGTAGTGACAGGTCAAAAATTGAAAATGCCTGGAATTAAATTCTACTTCAACAAAAAGATTCGCCCTTCAATGGAGAGTTATCCTAGCCTCCTTTTTCTGATGATCTTTGGAGAGAGACCCAAAAAATAAGAATCCCTAGATTCTGCAACTGCATAATTTCTTCTTCTCAGTTTAGCTCTGATACCATGTTAGATTTTTATCATTTCATCAATATGATATAGGATCTTATCTGAGAGAATAACATGCACAACAATAATCACAAGAGACAAGAAACACAAAGAATTTTCCTCAGGGAAACCATAAAGGAGAAAACCCCGCAACTTCCTCAGAGATAGAATGAGCACCAAAAGAAAAAGTAAAACCCAAAGATACAAAGATGATCTCTGATAGTTTTTCTCTCTCTGCCTTGTGCGAGATACTCCTCTCTCACTCATGCGCTATTGTTGAGTGAGTGAGTGTTACAAATAGAGAGTCTCACTCTCTATTTATACTTGTTTTCCACTTGAGTTTTACTCTACAGGGCCGACCTCACAAGGAGAGTCTAATAGCCCTAATACCCCTCAACTATAGGGACTATTTCCCCGACTTACAATGGAGGGTTAACCTCAATGACTTTACATGACTTTATTATATTGATGACTCTCCCGATCGGAGGAACAAACATCTCCGTCGAGGTAATATGAAATACAATATAAACTATACAAGTGAATACACTATGAAGTTACAAATACATCAACATGATGATGATTAGTGGAGAAGGTTTGTTGATATCCCAATAGGACAAAATTGTGGAATTCAACCAGATTTATTAGCAACCAGCAAGGCATTTGAGGTCCAGATGTGGGATACTCCTTCCACGAAAAGCGAAGGTCGACTTGGAACCCAATTTGAGCATATTCATGAAGAAAAAGTGCATGCTTTACCTTTGAGTTTTGTGAAAAACATGGAGCTAGGGGAGTTTCTAATTTTTTTATTCTCCCACTAGATTGTTAAATGTACAGCATCATGAGTCGTTCTCCAAACTTATGTGGTGTCAAGTTAGGAACTTGTGTTGTATCAAGTCAGAAACTTGTGTTGTATCAAGTCAGAAACTTGTGTTGTATCAAGTTAAGGAATTTTGTGGTATCAAGTCAATACATTGTGTTGTATGAACTCCTATCTATGTCCTCGTGTATTGAGGTGGGATGCTTGTACTGTGATCTTGTGTTGTATCAAGATTGGAATCTTGCATTGTATCAAGATTGGAGTCTTGTTTTGTATCAATACTAGTCTTATGTTGTATCAAGTCAAATGATTCTCATAGACGGTACCCTATGAGATGGATCTCCTTAACTGGAGATGGTCTTGTGTTGTATCAAGACCGAAGTCTTGTTTTGTATCAAGACACGATACTTGTGTTGTATCAAGTCATGAGGATATACTGTGTGATGTATTGCTAGTCATGGTCACTAGGTGTTATAAGTCTCCTTTAGGGATTAGCTACCCCTAGAGTAAATTATTTTAGCATATCACTATATGACATTGGGTAATACATATGATCATCGGTATGGAACAATTATTTTGAGTATGATATGATAAGATGAATAATTAATTAATACACATATGGACCATGTAGTATTTAATTGGTGATAATGAGATAAAGCATAGAGAAAGAGAATGAATTTGAATTGCACATGTATGCCTCAAGTGAAATTGAATTATGCAGGCCTCAGTTAATCCTAAGTTGTAAAAAAAGAATGTTTCAGTTAAAGAAGGAACGTCTCCTTGATTCATGCAAAGTGTTTGTGCATGGGTGACACTGATCATGAAGTACCAAATATTTTCAGTCGGTCTCATAAATTTATGGTCATGCATTCAGTTGAAGATTGAGTTCAGTTTAGTCATTTAACAATTGGTTCAATTAGTTCACATTCAATTCAAAAAGTTCACATTCAGTTTAGTTTAGTTCACTTCTCTTCACTTCACTTCACATTCAGTTAAAATAGCTCACATTCAGTTCATGTCACTTAGCATCCAGTTAAAGCTAAATAAGCAGGAGGGCACATATCTTGTGCATGCAAGAGAATCTAAAGTGTCAGTTGGGCACTAGAGTTTAGGAGGGCGCTAATGTCTACATGAGAGGAGTTCTAGTGCATGCTACTATTATAGAATGTTTCATGTATAATCTCAGTGAGTTTACTAAGCCTCAAATTTTCCCCCTTTTGCATGCTAGGTTGTCTTAGCTTGTTATTAATATGCAAGGCATATGGCAAGTTCAACATAGTTGCAATTCAGTTGTTTTGCAGGATTGTTTTTTGATATCTCGTCTCTAGTGTTGTGGTGACATCTCTTATGTTGATGTGTTGTAAATCATTCTCTGCAAATCTATCTATCATACTCAAAGAATTGTTGGGTTTTTCATCCTCCGTGTTTGGTGGGTTTTCCCAGGGTACATCTTGTCTCTTATGGTGATTGTTTTATGTGGCTGATTTATTCTTGAATATTCATCTATTGCTAATATACATAATGATATGTGGTTGATTTAAAGACTCATACATGGCTGCTATAAAGTTGATTATGTGGCCGATATAAAGTTTCTTATGTGGTTGATTTCAAGTTTATGAAAGTGTTGAAATTGACTAATAAAAGTTGTAAATTTCAAGCAACCCCGATTTTGATCAAATATTAACATGGTATCAAAGCATAGGGCATGAAAGAGCTTAGTTGTGTACAACAAGCTAAGCCTCTGTTGATTTTGAAGACTTGAGAAAAATATTACAGCCATGACATCGATCTCCATTCGACCGAAAGACTTCCTTGAAGTTAAATCCAAATTCAACACATGGAAGGCAAGAGTGTTGAATCTTATCGAGGAGCATGATCTTGATTCACTCGTGACTTTTGTGGTAGAGGAGCATACCACTAATGTAGCAAGAATAAATTACAAGAAGAATAAAGAAAAGGCAAAGAGGATTATATATGACTCTACGAGGGGCAATCTGATGTCAGTGATCACACCATTGAAGATGGAAAAAGAGTGTTTTGAAACACTTACAAACTTATATGAGAAGAAGGATCACACTCAAAAGAGGGCTTTAAAGAACAAGTTTCGCAACCTAAATATGGATAAGGATGAGATTGTAGCATCATTCTTCATAAATATTTCACAAGTGACATATCAGCTTGTAAGCATCAGTGTGGTGACGGATGAGGATGACCTACTTCAATCCACCATCAATGGACTCCCTTCCTCATGGGAGGATTTCTCAGCAGTGGTAAATGGAAGAGAAGAGCAACCCAAATTCAAGATATTATGGCATGATTTCATTCAAGAATAAGGGAACATCCAAAGCAAGGGTGTATGCACTAAAGAGGAGAATCTTTCACTCTTTGCAAGAATGAATAAAGGGAGGAAGCTATTCTCTCCCAAGAAATTATTTCATGAAAAGAAGAAGAAGTTCAAGAAGGACTTTGATCAATCAAAGGCTAAATGCTTCTATTGTGCAAAGAAGGGCCACTTTGTGAAATTCAGTCACAACAATCTTAAGACTAAAGTAGATCTTACAGAAGATTTAATACAAATTTACACATGAAATGACATTAACAGTGTTGCAATTGGAGGTTGTAGCTGTATATTATCAATAATAAATAATGAGAGATGATACAATGTAATACAACTTGCATGAATGCAAGTCAATTCAAATATGCAATTCAATTCAAATTCCTTGGAGATCATTCGAATTGCATAGATGAGAGTAGTTTAACTGTTCATTAGCCACACTAAACACACCAATTAACCACTAATCAAGCCATGATTGACTCTAACTGAGTCCTAACTGAATCGAAGTGCAATAATGACTGAGTCTAACTGTATAGAACTCAACTACATGTCAATCAGTAGGTGGGGTGCATCTCTAACTCAAGTCTACTCTGATGAAGTGAACTCAACTGAAACTAGTCACCAGAAGTTGTTAGAGGCGCCTTAAATCACTCTAGTTAACTCAAATCAGCCCAAAATAGACAATGAGATGAGGAAGGCACCTTTCCAACTCAGCTTAACTGATTTTTAGGTGAAACAACATTCAGTTAACTAATTGGTGCACTTATGACAAGCAGATCACCCCAGATTTTCTCCATGATTAAAGGAGGAAGCCTAGTTAGACTCCCTCATTAAAGGAGAAGGCTTAGTTGGCCTCCCTGGTTGAAGGAGGGTGTGGGTGTGCTGATGCCGATGTCAAGAGTGTGCTGGTGTGTTGATGTTGATGTTAATAATTTGTGTCAATTAACTTAGGATAGTGGGTAATTAGGCCAAATTGACCAAATAAAGGTGTGTGGGTTGGATAATGACTCCAACACTCCCCCTTGAGCTATACTCATATGGAGGAGTAAAAATAAAAATTCTAGGGCCCTTGAAACAAAGGCCATAGGTCACCACCCTATACAAAAATTAACTCTAAAATTCTCAAATAAAATGCTAAGTGAGGAAAGAGGGAAAACCCAGTGGTAAAAACCCCCCCTCAAGCTGAACACTGAAGAAATAACTGCCTTCACCCTGATGAACTCACCCCCAATAGTGAACAAAGGTAAGTGAAACTTTTCTTGTTAAATTTCTTGCTGAAAATATGTGCAATATGCTCATATCTAGGGCATTATTGCAGAACAATTGTCCTGCCATGCACCAACTCCCTGATGTAGTGCATGTGGATCTCAACATGTTTGGTCCTCTGCCGTTGAACTGGATCCGTTGAGATATTGATAGAACTTTGTTGTCACAAAATATGACTATGGAAAAATCACTACCAATCTCAAACTCTGACAAAATTCCTTGCAACCAAACTGCTTGGATGCAGGCATTCATTGCTCCCCTGTACTCGGCCTCTGCTGAAAACAGTGAAATGGCAACCTTCTTTTTTCTGGACCATCAAATGGGGCCACCAACAAAAATAAACACATACCTGGAATTTTATTTCTGATCTATGGAATCCCCTACCCAATCTGAATCTGTAAAACCGACCAACTCTAGCTCAGAATCTGCAACATAGTGAATGTTGCGGGATCTAGTGCCCTGAATGTACTGAAGGATCCTCTTGGTTGCCTTCCAATGGAGATCATGAGACTGCTGCATATATATTGATACATAATTCACAGCATAACAAATTGCAGGCCTTGAATGTGTCAAGTATAGCAAGCTTCCGATCAACTGGCGGTAAATTGTGGGATCCATGGGTGGAGAGGATTTTCCCTCTTCAAGACTGATTCCTAAGAGGAAAGGAAATGGTGCAGCATTGAAATCAGCCATTTTAAAATTAATTAACATGTCTGCAATATAATTTTACTGATTTACCATTATCCCATCATAGTCTTGAGATATTTCAGTCTCGAGAAACTGTTTCAACGGGCCCAAATCGCTCATTTCAAAAGCATCATGAAGAGCAGTTTTTATAAAGGAAATCGAAGCAAGTGTGCTTTCTGTTATCAAAAGGTAATAAAAATATAATACTATGATCATAATATTACCATCATACTGCTACAAATATACATTAGTACCATATTTTCATCTTTGGAAATTTTGTGAGAGTAGAAAGGCATCCATTTTGGCATACCAAGATCTTGGGGCATGTTTCAACCCACATAATGATTTATGCAACTTAGACACCAAGGAAGGATTTGATGTATAGCCTTCTAGCTAATTCATGTATATCTACTCTTGTAGGTATCTATGAATAAAATCACTCTTGACATCCATGTGATGCACCTCCCAGTGCTTGGATGCGGCAATGGCCAAAACTAGTCTTATGGAATCCATCTTTTGCACCTGTGCAAAGGTCTCATGATAGTCCACTCCTTGGACCTGGGAGAAACATTTTTCAACCAGCCATGATTTGTATTTTCAGGTTGTTCCATCTGCAGAAACATTTTCCTGATACACCCACTTGCATTGAACTAATTTCCTCCCAGGAGGAAGGGAAACTAGCTCCCAAGTTGCATTATTTCGAAAAGAATTGAACTCTTCGCCCATAACAGCTTGCCATCTCGGATATTTATGAGCATGGTAGTAGGACTTTGGATCAGACCCAATCATCAAATAACAAGTCGCAGACAGTAATGAATCATGAAAATATAGAGCAATGCCTTCTCTTTGAAAATCAGATTGGGTTCTTCTTGGATCAGCAGGATTTCCATTAATGTTTGTCCCGGCGGAAGAGAGTGTCTTTTTGGCCAAAGTTGGGAGATGAGTTGAAAAATCAGAATCTGATTCTAAAACTGATATACCTTTCTCACCGATATCAGACATCATATATGCAATATCATATCCTTCATTCCCAATTTCATCATCCAAATGATCAACAGAACATGAGGGAATTTCAGCAATTTTCTCCTTGACTAGTTCTACCTCTTGGAGAGGTTCTTAAAAACCGACACTTCTCTCAATGAATATATGTTTGGTTCTGATATTTAGAAGTTTGAATCCCTTTGACTCTTCTAGATATCCAATGAACAAATGTTCAATACTTTGCAGTTTCAAATATTTCCTCTTGTCAAGCGAAATTCGAGCCCATGTAGTGGACCCAAAAACCTTCAAATTTGACACATCCGGTTTGTGTCCAAAATAGGATTTGAAATGAGTCTTTCCTTTCATGAAAGAATGAGGGAATCTGTTCTGAATGTTAGAAACAACATTCATAGCCTCATCCCATAGGTTTTCAGCAAAACCTTTGGCTTCCATCATGTAGGTAGTCATCTCTTTGAGGGCCCGGTTTTTCCTTTCCGCTACACCATTTTGTTGGGGTGTGTAAGGAATGGAGTGTTGGATTTGGATCCCACTTTCAGAAAATATTTGAATCAATTCAGACTTGATATACTCTCCTCCATTATTATATCTAAGATACTTTATCTTCCTCTCAAATTCATTCTCAATAGATGCTTTGAACTCGGTGAATCTTTCCAAAACTTCAGATTTTTTCTTTAGGAAGAAAACCCAAGTGTATCTAGAGAAATCATCAATAAAGGTGAGTACATACAGTGAACTAATCATGTATGTTGTAAGAATGGGTCCACTGATATCAGAATGAATCAGCCCCAAAATAATTTTTGCACCGCTTTCCTTTCCCCGATCAAACTTGTGCTCAAGGTGTTTTCCGACAACGCAACCTTTGCAAATTCCATTGGAAGTTCTAATGGTTGGGAGGCCTTCAACCATGGAATGTTTCTGAAGTTTCTGCAAGTATTTGAAGTTCAAATGAACAAATATATCATTTCATATCCTACTAAACTCATTTCCATGAGTCAGAAGAGCGGTGGGCTTTGCATCCGCCACAAACTTGGAAAACCCATAGGCTTGAGCATGGTGGTTTTCTATGCCTGTTGCAACGAGCTTCACGGATGCAATATCAATGATTTCAACATAATTTGGGATGAAAGTAACTCTCTTGGGAACTCCTATGTGTGTCATTTTATATACACTCGACAAATTGGAGGCTAAGGAGGGTACATACAGAACATCAAAAAAGATGCCAGGTTAAAGTTTTACAGTACCTTTGCCTTTCGAAATGATCTGAGAATCATCTCCCATGTGGATGGGAATTATTTTTTCAATTTCCAGGGATGAGAAGGATTCTTTGCTTTCCATCATGTGGTTCAAAGCACCAAATTCTATGAGGAGAGCTCTAGGATTTGAAGTGCTTTCCATAAGGGCATGTCCTCTTTCTGGCTGGATGTCCCGATCATGATTATCTCTCTTCTGAACACTCTCTGGAAGATTGATATTGTTCCTCTCAAGGAGAATATTCATCTCATCAAGCTTTTTCTTCATGCAATCATGTTCAAGGTGAAATCCCTTCCCGCAATAGGAATACTTGACTTTTTCTTTGCCTTGGTTTCCTTTGTTCTTATGTTTCTTTGAGCCAAAAGGCTCTTCTTGATGTTGGTTCTTCTCCTTTGGATTCGGAGCATCAAACTTAGTCTTTTGATTCTTCTTCTTTCCTTTACCCTTAGTATCTTTGGGCCCCAAAAAAAATAGTGCTTGGTCTTTGGAGGATCTGATGATCCCCATCTGCACACGCTTGCCATATTCGTTTGTGAGGGACTCAATGAAGGAATTGAGAGAATGCATTTTCCAGTTTGGGTTTTTAGCTTCCCGGTATGGAATGTGGAAACAAATACTAAGTAATCCAATCCAAGTTTTGAAAGAATGGAGAGAATGAGTTGATCATCCTCTTTCTCCTCCTCACACTGCTTAAAATGGAGCACTAGGTTCTTGAATTTGGTGAATAATTCATTGAGAGTTTTTAAATTGCTTGGGTGAAGAGAAATCAGCTCATTCTCTAGCCGATAAATCCTCATGTCATCCTGCTTATCAAAGAGATCGGCAATTTTATCCCAAATTTCCTTCAGATTCTTCAATCCAGTGACATGGAAATGAAGATATTTGGAAATTGATAGGCACAGAAACCCAAAAGCTTCATCCATCGTGTTCCAGTATCTAGCTTTATCCACAAATGGTTTGGCTCTATTTCGGTGTCCATTGTGACTCTATAGAGTCCCTTGGCACGCAGTTGAATCTCCATGTCTCCCTTCCATTGGTGGTAATTGAAAGGAGTAAGAGGATCCACGGTAGAAGCCATTTTTCTGTTGTAGCAAATGCAGTAGAAGTATTTCAAAAAACCTACAAAAACACAAAAAGGGAACCGTAAGGTCGAACAGCTTGCACTTTTCAGATTTTCATCACACCCATATTAGTTAATCAAGAAAGCTTGATCAACGACTCCTTTGCTTAGGAATTATGTGGTAAACCTCCGGCTTCTAGTGTAGTGCTGGAATTGTTGAGATTTTTGCTAAAATTGCATGCTAGATCCGTCAAAAATCTTGTTTTTGAAGAAGAGATTCGTCTCGCCGTGGCTCTGATACCATGTGAAATTTTAGTCACAACAACTTTAAGACTAAAGCAGATCTTACAAAAGATTCAAGACAACTTTACACATGAAATGGCATTAACAATGCTGTAATTGGAGGTTGCAGATGTATATTATTAATAATCAATAATGAGAGATGATACAATGTCATACAACTTGCATGAATGCAAGACAATTTGAATTCCTTGGAGTTCATTTGAATTGCGTAGATGAGAGTAGCTTAAATGTCTATTAGCCACACTAAACATACCAGTTAACCACTAATCAAGCCATGATTGACTATAACTTAGTCGTAACTGAATTGTAGTGCAATAATGACTGATTCTAACTAAATAGAACTCAACTACATGTCAATTAGTAGGTGGGGGTGCATCTCTAACTCAAATCAGCTCCAATGAAGTGAGCTCAACTTAAACTAGTCACCAAAAGTTGTTGGAGGTGCCTTAAATCACTCCAACTAACTCAAATCAGCCCAAAATAGACAATGAGATGAGGAAGGCGCCTTTCCAACTCAGCTTAACTAATTTTTAGGTAAAACAACATTCAATTAACTAATTGGTGCACTTATGACAAGCATATCACCCCATATTTGCTCTGAGATTGAAGGAGGAAGCCTAGTTAGCCTCCCTGATTGAAGGAGAAGGCTTAGTTGGCATCCCTAATTGAAGGAGGGTGTGGGTGTGTTGATGTTGATGTCAGGAGTGTGTTGGTGTACTAATTCTGATGTCATTAATTTGAGTCAATTAACTTAGGATAGTGGGTAATTAGGCCAAATTGACCAAATAAAGGTGTGTGGTTTGGATAATGACTCCAACACACTTTGCAAAAGAGTGTTATGCAAGAAAGAAGAAAGAAGGAAGGATTTATGCATCCACTTCCATATAAGGAGGTGAAACTTCTCAAAAGAAATCATCCAAGGAAGAGGATCGTCGAAAGGAATATTTCCTTTAATGGAGAAGAGAATTCGCTCTTGGTTTCATGAGATCCTTATTTCCATGTAGAGATTCATTATCTATTACATGCATTAAGTTTTTGCAGTGTTTAAATCTGCAGTGAATTAAAAAGGACTCCAACGATCTCTACAAGGGTGCAAAGGTCAAGAGGGATCCCACACAAAAATAAATATGAGTACTTTATATTTTTATTGCTATATGTTGTTATAAGTCAGATCTAAAGTTTTTTAAAGATGTTTCATTAATATAGGGATTTTCATTCCTGGACTTGGAATTGTGTTGAGCATATAAATTGTTTTTTGTCTTTATTGGCATGTTATCGATCTCATGAGTCCATATTATGTGATAAGATGTAGGACTGATATAAGACTTATGTAGGACTGATATATACTTATATAGGAATGATATAAGGCTGAAAACTTCCTTCATGAGATATGGGGATGCATGGTTGTTTCATAAGCTGTAAACATAGGACTACATCATTGGCCATAATATATCAGATAGAGGGCTACATGCTTTCCTCATGAAATATGAATAGGGGCTGCATATATCTTTCATAAAATATGAATTTTTGGACTGATATAGGACTGACATAGGGGTGCATATCAGTACATAAGATTAGAATGGGTTATGTTAAAACAATTGGTCAATATTTGTACATAACTATGTAAATCATTATCAGTATATTGAGAGTATTTCATGTGAATAAAATTCATGAGTATGAAATTATTCTAACCATTAGAATAATTTGTCTTTTTGGGAAAATCGATATGCCCTACAAGCACTGGCATGAATGTGGATTTATCCGATGGCTGATCCTGAAATAGAACAATTTGGGAGGTTCCTATGCCTCTTGGGAAGAAGATAGAATAGATGTCTTAATACTATTATGAGAGATGTAAAGACTCCTAAAGATAAATAATTTATCGTATTTACATTCATATGTCAAGAAGATCTTCAAACATAGATGAGCATAAGTCTCTATGATGGAGGATCCAAATTATGATTCTCACATTGAGATGGTGAGAGGGAGAAGCTAGATTCTCTAGCTCCTGAAGAACTAGTGAAATTGTTTTGGGTATCTCCTATTAAGAGGATACTTGCATCATGCTCATAATTCAAAATGAATATCAAAGTAACATTCAAGAATTTTTTTATGATTCTTGATATTAGAGGTGTGGTAGTCACCAGATAAGATTTTCCTCGGTTAAGTAAAATGTGTACCAGAGATCCTGAAGAGTTATAATATCATGGACTGGAAGTCCATGGCCATCTATATGAATATTAATCTAAAGTTTAAATCATATTTGAAATATTTCAAAAGTTAGTTGAGATGTATTTGGATTAGTCACAGCTCCCATGATCGATTATATGCTTTGTAGTCTATACATAGACATGTACAACAAAGAATGTGTTGTGGTACCTACTTGGTACAAGTGTATATGAACTTAGATATGTCTTGATCAATGGAATAAATAATCAAATATATATTAAATCGGACTAGTATAGTGATCGAGGAAAGATCACATGTGTTTCTCTAGATTGAGTATGTTGAAAAGCAGTAAATATTTATGAGGTTTCTAGTTAGTTATATCCAAGACATGGTACATATCCACAGATGAGCAGCATTTCCAGCATTCTCACTAAGCCTCTGTCCACGACAAGCTTGGTATAGTACATAAAAACTCCTCTAGTTGAATAGGTAGTATTGATGTGTCTTCGCAGGCGATAACAGATAAAGTCCCTGCTAGTTAGTCATGATACATGACTCAAAAAGCCAGTGGCTGTGATACCTTATGGAGAGAATCCACATGAGCATATACATGGTCAAAGTATCATATACTATTGATACTCAATAAGAGTTATATTCTGGACTATCAAAGAACAGTTAAACCTCTCAAAGAGGTTGTTGGGGTGTTGCAATATAATAAGAAGAATCACTGAGAAAATGATTAGGCCTACAAGAACATCATAGAGAATGGCAAGCTCACATAAAACTTCTCTATAAAGAAGAAGATTCTTGAAGTCAAAAAAATTTGAAGATTGAAAGAAAATATGAGGCTTTCTTTCTACCATGATATTACACATTTGTTGTATAATGTTGTATATGATGGTTATAAAATCCACGGTTTCCATTTTAGAGAAACTATACTATGGATCCGATCTAGATGCTACTAACATGTGTAAGTAGTTGATTGGCTCTTAAAGTACCTAGCAGACCTATTTTTATTTCATTCTTGTGGATAAGCATATGTTTAAGTACCTTTTGAGGTACATTAGAATAGTCTCTTTAATGTATTTGATACATGGTAGACCTATCGTGCTATCCAACTATTGTTTTAGCCTAAGATAAGCTATGTATATTGTGGTTAGTACTACAGAAGCCAAATATTGTGGCTAGTACTTGGAAGCAAGGTGTATTTCAACTACTACTAAGAAAAGTGTATTGTGGATAGTACTACCCAATGAGGACTAGTGTAAGATTGGGAAGCTACCTACTAGGTTGAAAGACTTGAACCTACAGGTATTAGTTGTTAATAGTCAAGCTTTCCGAAAAACCCTATGTGTTATGATAAAACACATTGAGATGAATTTTCACTTCATTGAATTCATGGTCCTGTAAAGAAAATATTTTAGTACATAGCTACTGATGAGCATATTACAAATATGTGGACAAGTTTTTGTCAGTGACGAAGTTGAGATACTTCCGAGATAATCTTGGTATGGGAGAAAATTCCTGGTAAAGCAGAGAATGTCTCCCTCACTGAGAGGGAGTGTTAATTGTACAACATTAGGAGTCATTCTCCAGACTTGTGTGGTATCAAGTCAGGGACTTATGTTGTATTAGTCAAAAAAAATTGTTGTATCAAGTTAAGGACTTGTGTGGTATCAATTCAGGACATTGTGTTGTATCAAGTCCTATATATGTCCTCATGTATTGAGGTAGGATTCATGTACTATGATCTTGTGTTGTATTAATATTGGAATCTTGTGTTGTATCAATATTGGAGTCTTTTTTGTATCAAGATTTCTCTTGTGTTGTATCAAGACTGCATACTTGTGTTGTATCAAGATTGCATACTTGTGTTGTATCAAGTATGTACTTATTTTGTATCAAGTCAAATGATTCTCATAGACGGTACCCTATGAGATGGATCTCCTTAACTAGAGATGGTATTGTGTTATATAAAGACTCGAGACTTGTGGTGTATCAAGTCATGAGGATATACTATGTGATGTATTGCTAGTCATGGTCACTAGGTGTTATAAGACTCATTTAGGAATTAGCTACCCCTAGAGTGAATTACTTTAACATATAACTATATGACTCAGGGTAATACCTATGATCATTGGTATGGAACAATTATTTTGAGTATGATATGATAAGATGAAAAATTAATTAATACACATATGGACCATGCAGTATTTAATTAATGATAATGAGATAAAGCATAGAGAAAGAAAATGAATTCGAATTGCACATGTATGCCTCAAGTGATCTCGAATTATGAAGGCCTCAGTTAAGCCTCAGTTGTAAATAAATAATGTGTTAGTTAAATAAGGAACATCTCCTTGATTCATGCAAAGTGTTTGTGCATGGGTGACACTGATTATGAAGTACCAAAGACTTTCAGCTAGTCTCCTAAATTTATGGTCATGCATTCAGTTGAAGATTGAGTTCAGTTCAGTCAATTAACAACTAGTTCAATCAGTTCACATTCAGTTCAAATAACTCGCATTCAGTTCATGTCAGCTAGCATCCAGTTAAAGCTAAATAAAGGAGGGCACATATCTTATGCATGCAAGAGAATTTGAAGTGTCAGTTAGGTATTGGAGATTAGGAGGGCACTAATTTCTGCATGAGAGGAGTTCTATTGCATTCTATTCTTAGTGAATTTTCCATGTATGATCTCATTGTGTTTACTGAGCCTCAAATTTTCCCCCTTCTGCATGCTAGGTTGTTTTGGCTTGTTATTAATATGTGAGGCATATGGCAAGCTCAACACAGTTTGCATTCAGTTGTTTTTGCAAGGTTGTTTTTGGATCTCTCTCCTCTAGTGTCGCGGTGTCATCTCTTATTAGGAAATACGTTGATGTGTTGTAAATAATTCTCTACAAATCTATCTGTCATACTCAAATAATTGTTGGTTTTTTCATCCTCTGTGTTTGGTGGGTTTTCCCAGGGTACATCTTGTCTCTTATGGTGATTTTTTTATGTAGCTGATTTATTCTTGAAGATTCATATGTTGTTGATATAAAGAATGATATGTGGATGATTTAAAGACTCATAGATGGATGATATAAATTTGATTATGTGGCTGATATAAATTTTCTTATTTGGTTGATTTCAAGTTTATGAAAGTGTTGAAATTATTTCATAAAAGTTTTAAAGTTCAAGCAGCCTCGATTTTGATCAAACATTAACAGATATAGCATTGAACCATAACAATAACGTCAATAGATGGGAGGCTATGAATGCTACTCATTAGACCTTGAAGAATATTAGTGTTGAGGGAGTTATGATGTATGTTTCGTGGGGTCTTGTTGAACAAGAAGCTTCTAGCTAGTATAATTGGTTTGGATACAAAGAGATCCTAGAAATGGTGAAGAAACATGGATTGAATGTCCAGGTTGTAATCTCATTCCACCAGTGTAGAGGAAATATTGGGTATTTTTCCAAGTATGAACTTTGAATTTACCTTATAGAACTTTATTATTTCCTTTTTGAAACTCCATTTCAGTTGTGAAAATTTGTGCTTTTTCATGCCTTAGAATGGTTCAAGATCTGAATGTTTATGTGGTTTTGTGATTGTGCACTATTCCATTGCCTAAAAGGGTTGTTAAATAAATAGACCTTGATAATGATCTGGCCTACATGGATAAATGGGGTTTATGAGTATATTTCGTTGGGATGTGATAATCTCCCAGTTTTGAAGGGAAGAACGTTTGTTCATTACTATGTTGATTACATGAGGAGTTTCAAGGAGAGTTTTAAGGATATTTTGTGGGATTATTGTGGTAATTTTTTTCCCATTAATAAGAATAAATCTTATTTTCCCATTAATAATAATATAGCTTATTTGGGACAAGTGCTTCCCCCCCCCTTGTATTATCTTAATTAGTTACAAACTTGCAATATTGTTAGTTGTTTCATAAAATATGTGTGCGTCACCCAAGTGTATATCTTGGATTTTTTATTCCTTGCATTTTTTTAAATGCATTTACAATCATACTCAAGGAGAGTATCAATCTTTGGTCTCATCCCCAATCTTATAAGAGTCTATATTTTGATTTGATTTTGAGTCGGTGAACCGCAATTTGAACCTTAATCTAATTTTAATGGGACCCCTCTTCTGACATCTTCATCGGAATCCATTGGAATGGAATGGAACCTATTATCTCCAAGGAGGGACCATATGTTCTTAAATGTTAGGCTAATTCAATATTCACTCAATAGTCTTGAAATGAGCTCAATGCTTATTTGTCGTCCATGATCTTAGTCTACCTCACTGGGCTTAAACCTTAGGATGTCGGTATCATACATTTTCACAAGCTCAAATATTTCCATCCTACCTTAAATTGAAATATCCTTGTGATCCCTGCAACCAGGAAAGATCCCTACAACCAAGAAGCTGCAGGTGCGGTTTTTATTTTTCCAAGATGGATATCTATTTTGGAAATTTATAGGATTTTCATTTAGTATTTATTCTTCCATGTTTTCTTAGGATTTTCACTTAGATCCAGTTGAACAAAGATTTCTCACAGTCGGAAAAACTTGTCTAGTATTTGCAACTGCTTTCACTTGCCTCCAACTAATGGAATTTTGCCCCGAGGAAAAATTTGTCTATGGGGGATTCAAACCTTGGTTGTGAACACAAATATTTCCATCCTATATCAAATAAAAAGATACATGAGATTGAGAGGTAGTATGTTATCCCAATTAATAAATTTGAACCCAATCTATGAACAAGTAAGATGGTCAATGACTTGTACTTGTTTATTGGAGATTCAAACATAACAAAAGTTTGAAACATCCATGTTTTACCAACTAACCAAGACCCTATTGATTATCTTGTTTATTTTACCTCATCAAAATCTCCAAGTTCTCAATTTATTGTCATATAAGTTGCCTAACATGCACACTCATTGAATTGAAGTCTTAGATACCTTTAATGTCCTTTATGTTGCACCTCACTTTTACCACATAGTTTGTATAGCGCCACCTCATTTTACAACAGATGTTTTTCCCCAACCTCATTTTTACTATATTTTTCTTGCTCTTTACCCGTGGCCTCCTTTTACCATAGAGTTTGGATATAGGTTGTCCCTAGTACATAGGTTCCATGTTGCTAATGTGCAGTCAGCCATGTAGATTGGATGACCCAAGTTTTTTTATGTAGCCCTTCATTTTATGGTTAGAGGGCTTATTTTCCATACGGTTATATATGATGTCTTATGAGTAATTACCATGGCCAACCTTGTCTTTATGAATTATGTACAAGACATATCCTTCGGTTGAAAAGGCTAGTACCTGTTTTGGCCCCTACTTAATGATTGGGGCTTCTTTTCTATGTATCCATACAAGATTTGGTCCAATGGCTTAGAAATGTTTTCCTTGATGTAGCATTTTTTTATATATTTAGTTTTGAGGGTATCATGACATGGCTATCCAATTTGAACAAATCAATGTAGATTTTTTTTGTATTTGTGTTGTAGGTAAAATCCTTTAGAATTGGTATTAAAACTATCTACTCCATCTGTTTAAAATGTTTTAACCTGTGTCCATCTTTTTTGAATGAGCCTAGATTGTCATGTATGTGTTTTGCATGCTGTAAGTCGTAGATATCAATTCAAAATTTTTATGTCCAAACTCCCTAATTTGTATTAATCTAGTTTGTTATCACTAAGATTTTTTTTTTAATATCATTTGCCTCAAACCATGTTATCCTGAGATTTGTTTTAAGTTGTGTGATTTTTAGTTGTATATCAATGTAAGCACATAATTTGAACCTATAATTAAAAAATTGTCTAACATGGGTCTAATTTGTCCATGATAATACACGAAATTCAAAAGAGAATGGGCCATGTAGGAGTTGTAATATCCATCTTATCCTTAGAGTAATGGTACATGGAGATTCCTGGGCATTGGATAATTTTGGTGCTATGATAAGGTATAGATAAATTTCTTATTTAACAATATTGCCTCTCTCTCTCTCTCTCTCTCTCTCTCTCTCTCTCAGGTATAGATAAATTTCTTATTTAACAATATTTCCCCTCCCCCTCTCTCTCTCTCTCTCTCAAAGTTCTTATTTTGTAAATTACCCTCTAGTTAGCTATGTTACATCATACCTTTTTTATATATTTATATTTAT
>LPNX010834718.1:761980-977804 GCA_001517045.1 Pseudotsuga menziesii | reverse complement strand
CTCTCTCTCTCTCTCTCTCTCTAAATTTCTTATTTCTCTCTTTAGAAAAGTTCTTATTTTGTAAATTACCCTCTAGTTAGCTATGTTTTTTATATATTTATATTTATGAAATCACTTAACATTCTAAATAAAAGCATTGTTCCATTCACGTCAATGACCTCTAGTAACTAGTTCTCTAGTTAGCTATGTTACATCATACCTTTTTTATATATTTATATTTATGAAATCACTTAACATTCTAAATAAAAGCATTGTTCCATTCACGTCAATGACCTCTAGTAACTAGTTTCTACATCCTTTTATTGTAGTATATAGTCTTTAACATTAAAGTAATAGTTGAAGCTGTTGAGAAGAGGGGATGGGGTATGGGGTGGCAAATGACGCTAGTCACTACAATGACTAGCCTAAGGATACCATTTTTTCATAAAGATGATGGTTGAAATAGTCCTTATTGTGATTTTTTTCTCAAATGGTGTATGGTATGCTTCTTGATCATGGAGAGAGAATCCTAACAGTAGTTGGATCCATTTTTTGTGGCACTAGCACCAAGATTTCTAAAAAAGTGGTTGGAATACATTGGCATTATGGAACCATATCTCATGGTCCTGAGATTACTGCCAGATAATATAATACCTGACTCATACATGGGTATCTTCCAAAAACTTCCATGTTTGTAAGACATGGGGTGATTTTTTACTTTACTTGCATTGAAGTGAATGATTGGGAACAACCATGAGATGCACAATGCTTCCTAAAGAGGTTGGTCAAAGAATTCATTCTTGCAACTCGAAAAACAAAGGTCCCTCTTGTCAGTAAAAATGTTCTTCCAAGATTTGATCAAGATGCATACAATCATATCATTGGGAGTTCCAAACTTGGACTATTATTAGATGGTCAAAACACCACAGTTGAACCCATGTGTGCATCTACTCATTTGAAAATGAGCCAACAATTATTCAATCCTTAAAATTGGAGGTCCTTTATCTCATTTGTTATAAAATTGGCACAATGAGGGGGCACCTCAATTTTGTGGGAGCAAGAACACCAAGATACAGACTCATTTGTATATGCTACAGGCCCACCCATAATTATGCCTTAATTATGTCTTAAGCATAGGATTTTTCTAAACCAGACAAAATCTGTATAGAGCATATTTGTTAGAATTAAACAAAAAAAAATTTTACATATCCTATTCCTCCTACAAAACAATGTTGAGATTAACACCAAGACAATCGAATTTGAGACCAATCACTAGCATCTTTAGACATATTAAGAGATGGATCTTGTAGCAATTTCATAAATGAATCTACACCAAATGTATGACATGAACATCAAAACATTTAATATTTCTAAGAGAAGTTTTGAGGATCTTCAAACATAATATAAGATAACTTTTAAGATAAATTTGCATCAAAAACTTTGATATGAAAGTTGAATAATGAATCTTGGCAACAATTTTAAGAATCATTAAATAAACTTTGATAACAATCCTAAGAATCATTAAATGAACTTTGATGAACCTTGAAACAATTTTTTCCATGAATCTCCATTAAAATTTTCAAATAAACATTGAGACAAAATATGAGATAAAATATTAATTTTCCAATTTTAATGAAGCAATTTTTGTCTTCATAATTGCCTTGTTTTCTTGACATATTTTTACAATAATATTAAAGCATACAGTTAAGTTAATGATGTTAAAGTATAATATTAATTAGATATGACATCTAACAATTGGCTCAAGAAGAGGGAAAGCATCCCAAAAACAGGGATTTGAACTTGGATAAGGGAAAATAACAACTTTCCTCTAAACCACTGTAGCTTCACCCAATTGTCCTTATCATCGCAATATATATTGATTATAATTAATATTTATAAATTAGATTTCAAAATTATTTAAATTCTTTTTTACTTAAATATCATAATATAGTAGTATATGAATTTATTAATGTTTTACTAAACTACTCAACATTTTTATAATAAATCTCAACCATAAATACATTTTAGCTAGATTGTGACCAATTTTTTTAATTAAATTCAATTATGAATCATGATATATATTTCAATCACTTTTGTAGTTTGATTCAATTTTTAACCACAACAATATTTTGACCTAAATTTTGTTTGTCAATATTTTGTCTTGTTCTTTGGGTGGCATCCCCAAGGGGATCCTTCTAGAGCCCAAAGGAAACTCAGTACTCACCTATGAATGGGGTATGGGATTGGAAACAATAACCAAGCATAGAGGTATGCCTTGTTTATGGGGTTATAAAACATTGTTTCCCTCGACATTAAAAAATCATAATTTTGGGAGATTCCCTTCTCGTCATCTCTCAGGGAAGGAAAAAGATACAGTAGAACAAACACGACCATAGGGTGACTTCAATATATAATTGTGGATATTTTGGAGAAGATCAAACAACCCAATGGTTTGCGTTTTCAATGTCATAATAACTTAGTAGTTGATAACCTTGTTAGCTAAGCAAGAAAAGGGTTCTTTTATTATTAAAAATGGGGGCCCCTAGCAATGTCGGTGGCTCCCCTAGGATTAAAACATGGCACCAAACTTTGAACTACCATGAAATTTCTCCACATGTGCCCATCTGGCATTGTCATAACGCATCAAGTACACGGCTTTGCCTTCATTTATCCTCTCACATGTGAGGACCCTCTCGAGACTCATCTCATATGGTTTGCTTGGTTGTGTGAACTTGTTATATGGAACTTACCTCTATTTTTCTTATCCCCTATGGGATATCTCTGGTAGGAAATATATGCATGGCTTGTCAATGAAATTTCCATTTGGATGTGTTTGTGGGAAGTAGGTCTCAAAGGTTGTTCTGTAATCTGTATTCTCATTCTCGCCCTTAGTTTGTCGATGTTCATGGCTTGCTTGGAAGCTCTAGCAGTGGGTTTCATTGGTTGGTTGTCCCTATATCACACAAACCTGTAGTAATGGAGGAATCAAGCTAGGTTTCATGATTTTGTGAGGTCAAGGGTGACATCAAGGAGCTTAAAATAATGACACGAAGGTTGAAGTCGCAGATGGAAGTGGTTTTGGAAACATTTGACCAATAATGCTCTCACATCTCTCATTTGAGGGTCCGTTATGATGATTTGGAAGGTCAGGTGCATGTGCAAGAAGCTCAATTGAAAAAGGTAACAATAATTACTAATGCTCATCAGGAAATGTTGGTTGCAGGGAAGTCTTGGAACACATCACTTGCAAGCTCGAGGGAAATGGCAGAAGATTCAGTTCAAAAACCAGACATTGCGGTGGTTGAAGTCTCTAACTCCCATAGTAAGGAGGAAAAAAACCAAGATCTCCCTGAAATCTACAATGGTCAAATTTCTTTTCAATCTCATTTAATTTGTTGTTTTTTATATATTTTTGTTGGGACAGTTTGTTAAGGTCTATGGTGTTTAGTTATTCACATAGTTGTAGTAGTTTTAAGAACTTCGGTTGATAAATGCCCCTTTATGAATGTTGTAATGAACAATGCACAACTTTGTATTTTGAAAATTATTGTACTTTTCGGTTGATTTTATCGACTTTTTAATATAAAACTCATACATATTTCTTATATATATAGGTTGAAAAAATGGTAGAAGTTTTATTATGATGCAATTTTTGTAATTTATTTTAAACAAATTTCGTGACAAAAAAATCAACTTAAATAGGACAAAAATGTTATGGGAATTGAACCTGGGTGGGGAGGATACCAAACATTCCTTCAAACCACTTGAACTAGACTCAATTAACATGATAAAACCATAATTGTATGATAATACTCTCTAATTAATTTGAATGAATATTTATAATCTCTAATTATAAATGAACTTATTACAATGTCCATCTCATTATATGTTTGGATATGCTACTAATTGGTCTCAAAATTGATTGTGTGGTGTTCATCTCAACATGTATTGTACATTCATCTCAAATATCTTTTTCCACGAAAAAAAATCATAATTGATTATCTTATAAAAATTTACAAAATTATATTTTATCAACATATGCAGAAGCATATATTCAAAAAAATACAGGAATATGACATGATATGTATACTCTTAAAAACAGAAAAGAGTATATCTTAAGCACAAGAACTATCACAAAAAAAAAATTAAAAATAATAAATGCTAACATCCTTGCTTTTATACATAAGTTCAAGGATTGATCCATGTATTAGTTGTTTAGTATCTATAACATGAATAAAAACTTATTCTTCCATGCAAAAAAACCTATAAAGAGAATTAGATGTTTGATCCAAAAGTTAGAAGACCTAGGACTTCTATAAAAGGAACTTAAGTAATAGTACTCTGAGAGGTAGTAGTTGTATTCTAAGATGAGGAATTTCCCTTTATTCAACTGAAGGCCCTCTTTAGATAAAACATTAACAACCTGATTCCATTTCATATATATATATATATAACATGAAACAATATCAAAACTAGCAATGATATAAAGAACATCATCCAAAAGAAGTGCCAAGTAAGTATTGTGACATCTTTGAGCTCCTTAATCAAGTTTATAACCAACATTGAATCACATTCACCTCAAATATTATTTCAAGAATCATCTAAAATATTCATTATCTTAGCATTCGTTTTATCGACATTCATTTACACCTTTTAGGTAATTGTTAATTAATTATCATTGTTATCCAAAAAAAAATATCTCAAAAATTATCATTGTTAATTATCATTGTTATCTTCACTTTACATTTACTTTAAATATTAATAAAGAATCATCAAAAACATCTTTTAAAGATTTATATGATCTTAACATTAATTACTATCAACATTTATTTGAACATTTTGGACCACTACTAACTTATCATTATCATCCAAAAATAAATAAATGAGTTAATTTTCAATCTATGTTCTAATTTAGTTATTAGTCCTTGCGGAGCAGGGATTATAGTGATCAATTGGTTGCCATGTATAGTTGACTTAGTTTTATTTAAATTTTTTAACTTAATGTTATTTAAAGTTTTTTAAATTTCTTGTATTAAGATTATTTGTTTTAAAATTAAAATTACTTTTTCAATTTTTGTAAATTAGATTATCTATTTTGTGATTGGTACGATACAATGATTTAACTATTTTTCTCTACTGTGCAAAATAATTATCTAATTTAAAAATAAAAAATAAAAAACAAAAACATTCCACCTATTGTGCAATTAATTCATATTTGAAAACTGTAAAATGTACATTGGCTTATATGACCAAGCCATTCCATTGAAGGTAGTACAATTAATTAATCTTCATCTATGTAGTCCAGAATTCTAATATCAATTAATTATAAACGAACATTGTCTAGAAGCAGATTCAGAATTCTAGACACTTCCAGATTGACACTGAAAGAATCAATGTATATCTTCCTCTTGCTTCTAGCTCATCGATTAACAAAGAGCAAATCTACATTCAGACTATGTAATGTATTAGCTCATCGAATAACAAAGATAAATTCACATTCAGACTCTGTAATGTATCTGCCATTTTGCAATAGTTTCTTCCAAAGCCACTACTCTTCAAAATCTTAGTGTAACTGCCATTTTGCAATGGTTTCTTCCCAAGCCATTGTTCTTCAAAATCTGGTAAAAAATATGAATGTTTCTACATTACAAAAGAGAACTTCACCTTTAGACTCTGTAATCTATCTACCATTTTAAAATTGTTTCTTCCGGAGCCATTCAGACTCTGTAATTTATCTGCCATTTTGCAATTGTTTCTTCTAGAGCCACTCGGACACAGTAATGTATATGTCATTTGCAATTGTTTCTTCCAAAGCCACTATTATTTAAAATCCAGTAAGTAATATGGCTGTTTCCATATTTTTTATGATTTTTTTTTCTGCAATTTGAAACAGGCTATTAAATATTATATGAAAAAATAGTTAGATTATTTGAATAAATCTTTTTAGTTTATGTGCAGGGAAAAATATTTGAAAGATCACAATGGATTCTATGCAGAAGTTGCTCGCCATGGAGAAGCTCCTCAATGCCCCTACTAGCTCTGAAACGAAAACTATTTATTTCTTTTTTGTACATCTCTCTAATCTGTGTAAATATATTCAAACCATTTTCATACATAGTTTATTAGTATTGTATCAAGAAATAGAATAGCAAATCATATAAGCATAGGTAGGATTAGAAACATGAAAAAGTACTACCCAACATTGTAGGAAAAGATCTAAACTATATGTGGAATTTTCTAAGGTATCCATGCCTCACGTGCTTTCAGTCTCAAGCAATTTTGGACACACCTCTCTTGAGCATAGGATGAATATAAAAAAAAACAAAAGGGTTGTTAGAATCTGTCGCATTTAAATAAATAGAGAGATTGTCCATGTTCTTTTCTTTGGGATGTAATAACAAACACTTCAAACATCACAAATCCAGAATAACTAATGCTCCATAACTAGATATCAAGAGTGGTATCACATATTGAGTAGCATACCTAGGAAATAACACCATTTTCCAAATCTTTTGGCAGAATGAGTCAGGTTCCTCAGATCAATTTCTGTTCACCTCAACAAACCTTGGCTATGGAGTTGGAGTCCACCCGGATTGGGTGATACAACCAACAATATATAAAGAACATCATTGGGTTTCGTTACATTATATAACTGTAAATATCTTTCCTATAGTTTCCTACCCAAAAATAACCTGTCAATTACAGTAAACATAAAAACAATTTCAGATAATATTCATCCAAACTCCAACCTTCTAGGCTTCTGCAACACAACCTTCTATGTATCATCTTTAAAAGTGCCATAGCTATGCCATGCTTGTAATGTCTAATTAACGCATTTAACTATTAAATATAAAAGGGGTGAAGAGAAATTACAGGCCGAAATCTTTGTGACGTTCTAGCACATCCTGAGGCAGAGCTACATATTTTCCCCCTACTTCTTGCATCAATGTAGATCTGAAACCCTAGAAACGCGCAAATGAAAAATAATTCACCAAAACATTTTGAAAAACAACCTCGGATCCTATATTAAAAGGACCAAACATTTGTAAAAACGCTCAGCTCCTGCATTAAGAGTCTTCCGAATGATATTTCCAGGATCAATAAACATGTAATATTGGTAGAATTACATTTGTTAATGGTGTGGACATTGTCGCAAAGCTTGTAGGGGTAAATAGTGTGGACATTGTTGCAAAGCTTGCAGGGGTTGTTCTCTATCTTTCCTTCCATTATTTATGGCTTACCTGCTGACAACACTTCATACCTAATATGAAAAATATCGTAGATTTGTATGCATTTGCAATTTGCAAGTGGCATTAAGATTTATTAGTGGTAATGGAATGAGTAAAAATGAGACATGAAGAAACTCATTAAAATTGTCTCAACCAATTCTGAAACTTACAGCCAAAATAAAATAAAAATGAAGCTTAGTTTTTTTTTTAACAGAAACAGAAAAGGGGTTGTATTATCAGGCTGTGCACAGCCATTCATTACAGTTCTGAAGGAAGATATAAGGCCGACACGGCATAAAAACGACAAGCCAAACATGGTCTATCTCCCAAAACAGAGAGCAAAAGATTGTTTCTGAGCTGCATACTAACCGGGTAGTGAATACCCTTACAAACTCTCTACATAGCAGAGTGCAGAAAAACATAATTCATACAAAATTGAAACATAATCCCCTTACTAAACTGAACATAAAACAGGCTATAAAATTCATTTGCCTCTCTGAGGACGGGACTGCTGAACAGATTCTTCTTCCATAGGCTGGGGTGCTGAGTCGTTGATGCCATTGACCCTGCTCTCCTGGTTCATTGAAACGAGCCTTTGAATATCTTCTTCAATGCGCTCAACTCTGCCCAGAAGTTCTAGCAGATTGCTTTCCAAGTTGTCTGTGCGGGCTCCATTGTTGCTGACTTCCTGAGATGTCCTGCTAACATTTTCGCTCATTTCCTTTATTTCCTTGGCTGTGTCTCTACTCTCCTTAACCCCTATAGCTGTCAACTCATATAACCTTCGTAAGTTCTTCATGATATCCTGCAGTCCAAGGTTATTACCCAAATGCGCCATAATGCCTGGGTCGGACAAAATATCCAAGCGAGACAGCTGCGACTGCAAGGGACAAACTGCTACCTCTGCCAACTCTTGATGATTTGCTTGCTGGAGGGCTGAGTTACTCCAATTCTCAGCCTGAGAGTCAATTCCCCAATGATCTGAAGGGTAATAACGTTGACAGAGGGCAAACTGAACGAGATTTTCTTCAACAATAGAAGGCCGCTTATGCCAAGGAGGAACCTGCAAACTCCCTATTCCAGTTTCGTCTGCCTCTTGCAGAAGGATGGCAGAGTCTGAAAACAAACCCGCAGCGTAACCATGAGACAGGATAAGGCTAAGGTTCGACATGGAGACAGAGTAAGAATTCCCTCGTTCGTGTGAGGAGGAATGGCACTTCAATGTGAGCCTGAGGGGAGTTAAATTCTCTACTGTCGAGGTGGGATGGACTATCCACGCGGCTGCCATAAAGGATAAGACAAGACGGGATCTTAAATGCAGGTGACCGCCAAGGGGAGGGAGAGGGTGTAGACCAGCTGGAAGGGGGTGACGAGAGGAGAGGAGGCGGTAAAAGGGATGAAGGGGGGAAAGGGAAGATGGAATAGGGAGAAAGGGGAAGAAAGAAAAAAGATGGAGAAAGAGGGAGAGGATGAAAACAAGGGAGCCAAGGGGGGAAAAAACAATAACCATCCAAATATAATCCTTGGAATCAAGAAGCTTCATTTCATAAGTTTGCCTATTCTTGATTTGATGGAGGTTTCTTAAAGTTCTCTTCATGGAATGGCTTTGTAGAAAGGAGGTTCCTCGTCCTGTTTGAAATGGCCTTGAGGGAGACTAGCTCCAACATTTGCCATCGCATCTGCGTCCTTGTTATTCTGGCAAAGAATGTGATAAAATTCGATGGGCTGAGACAAAAGAAGTTGAGCCTTTTTATATAGTCTACGACATTTGATATCTCCTGAAGGATACCCATTAATCATCTTATAGATGACATGCCTGGAGTCGCCGAAGACCAGAACTTTCTGGAGATTTTTGTTCCGAATAAGGTGAAGACCTTGGAGAAGGGCCATCCATTCTGCTTCATTGTTAGTTCTAGGACCCAGTCCCCAAGCGAATCTATGTTCCACTTGTCCTCCGGGATCTACTAGGATCCCACCCGCACCTGCCACCCCTAAAATGAAGCTTAGTTGATAACGTATTAATAAGTAATTTGAGGAGCTTAACCCAAAAGTTTGATTCACTAAATGAAAGACTATTTCTTGAATACTTGTCTAGTCATTGTTATTTGTAAACATTGTCACCTAACTTTGGATATTTAGCAAAGCTCCAACATGTTAACCTTTGAGTGATGTGTGATGTTAAAATCAAACATAATATTGTCACATTATGACAAACTAATAGTTGTCTCGCATTTCACACATCAGCGGCCCCTGGAAAACGTATATTTGAATTTTAGAAAGTTAGAAGCATTGCAAAGTGAAATTAGAGACTCAATAATTTGAAAATTTTGGAATTGAGCAGCTAGCCCTTTGTTTGACATCTATTCACTTTCACCATATGCAGAAATACAATATCTACCACTTGTTATCAGCTAATAAAAAATAATTCCCACTAATATTTTATTTTAGATTTTCTAAATGTATACATGGCACTTTGTATGAGTTAGTGAATGGTCATTTGGATAAACTTCAAAAGATCTTAAAAAAAATTAAATAAAAATCCATAATATATAATGGATTTTAATATAATAAAAGTTATGTATAAATCAACTTTAACAACATTCTTAGCGATGATGATAATGTTCAAAAGAACATTGGTCTTCAAAAAGTCCAAGACTTATTATTGAATTTTCTCTTTCTGGGTTGCTTTTTTTTTCTTGGCTTATTCTTTATCTTGGATTGCATTCACATTAGAATGCCAACCGTATGGAAAATTAGGTTACCTTTCAAGAATAAATATTATAATATAATTATTATGAATAAATTGACTTAGTAGAGATATGTTAGTTATATATAAGATTATAATAATATATAATTTTTATGGATTATGAAAATTACACACCTCATTGAATATAAAAGAAAGCTAGGTATTTTGCTTTTAAATTCTTAACTTAGTTTTCAATAAATAATTAAAATGTGTGTAACAATAATTATACGGCAATTTTTTCTATATTTTTATCGAACTAAATCTATAAAAAAAAATGATTCACAGAGTATTTGATTAAGTTAAGTAATTGTTACATTTATCTGAATCTTGCATTAACATAGTCGTTTACATCTAATTTAGTATTAATGCCATTTTCCATTTTCAACTTATTTATTCACTTCATTTTCTTTAATATCGAGAGCAGGGACTTGCTCCATTGCAACTATTTATCTTATTGAGTATTGCTATTCAACAAACAATGTAAGGCCATTAATGCAAATTAATGACCACAATTTTGTTTTTTAAAATTAATATGACATCATAAACTTTTATTGTTATAGCTCTTTTAACAAATGGAGTTTAGACTAATCCAAGAGATAGACGTCGTGAGGCCTCCATTAGCTCCCCAATGTGCCTATAAAAGCCGTGTTCACAACGATCTACCTATTACTTATTTTTGTTTTTTTTGTTAACATTGAAAGGCCTAATTAATCCATGCCTTAACCACAAATGTAACAGTTGTTGCTTATATTTATTCAGATTTTGTACATTTTGGAGGCACAACAAGACGGTTGATCTTGTAAAATATACGCGAATTTGGTTGTTTGTACATGACTAATGAATTAGATATAAAACACATGGAGAATTAAATTGTCAACTTGTTGATAGTGATTTAACAAATTAAAATAAAACCATTATTTTATTTAACTTTATTTATTAAGTAGTTTTTATAGGTTATTTTTTTGCAATGTCTCTTTTTTGAAATTTTGGAGAAAATTACAAATTGGGCAAAATTCAAGCTTAACTAATCATGACTCTAGAGGGTTTCAACTTTCACCAAACGGTCCCAAACTTGAAAGGAAATGGCATGGTGAGTCTTAAAACATACCAAGGTGGTTTGTGGATAGTTTGTATCAGACTTTAGACCTTTGCAACCTTGTTTGGGGCTGATGACAAAAAGGCCAAAATTAGTAGGGAATTGTGATCAAATCCCCCCTAGGGTGTAGGTCAATTGGGCTTCCCAAATCATGTATGAACCTACCAAATTTGTAAGAAGAGTATATGGATAGATGCAGTACCTCATGGATTGTCACTACGCATGGTTATTAGTTCTTCAAACTAGTTATAGAGTTCCACATTTGTTCGATAACTTTCAATGAAATTGCTTATGGGGAAATTGCGTAACTAGCTCGATTTTGACAGATGAAAGGTAGAGTTAAAGGATCGTATCATGATGTGATATATAGATGCAATATACATCATAAAAAATTCTTCCCTAGAATTATTAAACACCATATATATCCCCTCATACAAGTATTATATACCTCATTCAGTATGGGACTCAAATACATGAAAACTAGTGAATTAGTAGCATGGAATTGCAAGAGTTTCACATATGGATTTCTTGGATTTAGACCAACAGATAATAGGGACATGAAATTAAAAAGTAGCGCATAATATATTTCTTTCAAAACATCATCAAACTCAGGTAACATGCCTCATACAAATCTGATACAAGACTCCTTTAATAATATTGAAGCCAAAGTCATGGAAACTAGTGACTCAATCACATGTGAATACAAGATTTTCACACATGATTTTATTGGATATAGAGACATTGAGAATAAGGAAATTAAATTAAATATTAATACATCATATTTGGATTTCCCAACATCATCCAACTCATAGAATATCCCTCATACAAATCTGGTATAAAACTAGTTCAAGATTGAAGCCAAAATCCATGAAAAGTAGTGATACAATGGCATGAGAATGCAAGCTTTTCACACAGGAGTTGCTTGGATTTCAAGCTGAATAGAATATGGGCATGTAAGTACAGGGTATTACACAATATATGGAATCCCCATCACCATTAACTGAGATAAAATTCTTCATACAAATCTCATATAAAGCTACTTCAATATTGAAGCCAAATCCATGAAAACTAGTTATTCAAGAGCATGGGAATACAAGCCTTTCATACATGTATTTATAACATTTCGACTTACAGAGAAAATGTAAATGATATTACATAGCCATGAATCATGTATTAAATCTTGGGCATCAACTATACTCATCAAAGTGCAATCACCACTCCAACAATTGCGCCATCAAATGAGAGTGTGGGGGAATGGAGAAGAAGGAATGCAAGAATGGGGAGATAGAAGAGAATTAGACTATATGAAACTTCAACCTAAAAATAAAACTCCTTAGTTAATATCCCATGATAGTTTTTAATGGTCTCTCCATTAACCAACTTGGAAAGGAATCCAACTCCCTCGAAATTGGTTCACAAGCAAGGAGAGTGAACACTCACCGTGCAATGGACAAGCTAAAGCTCTCCAAAATGCCAAAGTCTAATTAAAAAATTATCAAAATATATTCTCCTTCCTCATGAAATCATTTTATTAACTTCATGAGGCATACTAAGTTTAAAGTTCCCTCCATGAGATTCCTTCAACTCATCTTAGTGGTTTAGTAACTCTCATGACACTTGTCTTCCTCTTCATGCTCCAATTCTTTCCCCAATTTGAATTGTTGCCTCTAACTCCAAAATTAAACCTATTGGTGCCTATTTTTATCCCTTTCATGTCATATTTTTCATATTTCAGCAATCAGGTCTGAATTATTCATACTTGTCATAGAATCTTCCATCATTTGTTGTCATAGAGTGCATAGCATATCCTTCCAAGTGTCGCACCTTGTCTTCTAGTCTCTTCCTCTTCCATGGGAGTTACCCTCATTTACCAATTCAAATTCCTTGGCTCATTATATGATATGTGACACCATATCACCATCCAATAATGTTACATTACCAATGTGTTAGAATTGGGATGAATATCATGCCAAGTGTCCGGGGAATCTAGTCACCCAATGGCTCCACAAGCTTCCAAGTGTCTTCATGAACCAATGCCACCTTATTTCTTAGAATTTATCTTTTATGTGACCCATTTAAATGTGAATATGGTAAACTAAAGTATTTTTTGGTCCCATAGCCCCTTATTACAAAATTTATGTCTCCATCTCAACCTAGGGAACTAGTAGGTTGGTTAAACATTATTTGCAAATAGTCTTATTTGGAAATTATTTAATGGGGCATGACAGTCCTCCCCGCTCAATATTGATTGTCCTTGATAAATTCCAAGTTTTTATGCTGCAAAATTTGTTCATTTCCCCAAGTGGAATCCTCATTTGTTACTCCTTCCTTGGCACTAAGTGCTCTCTTATGGTTATGCTCATTAATTTTCTTTAGTTGCAATTTGAGTAGTGGCACTCATGTATTGCAATTTTTTGTTCCCAAAAGTAAAGAGATGTCGACTGTGCATATTGATATATCATGTAACATAACCACTAACGCCAAAATTCTTAATCAAATTCATAAAAAAAAATTGCACAAATAATATTTACATCCATATTTTGGAAACCTTTTTTGAACTTTCACCCCTTTTTGCTTCTGTATAATTCTTTGAAGTTGGTACTGAGTTACCAAACTTTGAGTTTCTTAAGATTCTAAGAAACTTTCAGGGAGGAACCGCCATGCTTTATTCTTCACTGCGTTGATTACAATCATCTTCTCAAGTGGTGACTAAATCACTAATGTTGCTTGTTTCCCCCAAAATTGAAACCAATGAGACTAAAAATGATCACAGTGTCACATGCCCCAATTTTGCAAAAAACAATATTATCTTATTTGATTTTATTTAAAGACAATATGTTAAATTTTATGCTAAGTTGTAATTGATGACTCAACAGAGTCAAGGATATTTAATGTAATTCTGAATATTTTAATTATAAATAAATAAAGGTGGAGACAATAGCTTAGGAGAGCTGTTAAAAGAGTGTTTACTGGTCAAATTGGTGGAGGAGACTGGGTGGAGAGCAAACAGACATGTGGCAGCATCCTCAAACCACTTCCAACTGTTGCAGGTGGCAACCTCCCTAAATTTGGGGTCATGATCCCCCAAGAAAGTGGGATCAGAGCAGGTGGCTCAATTAATGACAACTGACCCAAAATACCTAGGCAATCTTTATAAAATGCCCATTGAAGAGAGCTGAGGCTGCTCATTCAAGTGAATGTACTTCAGATAAATTCAATGGCAAGGGAATTTGTGGAAAGATTTTGAGGGGTTAACTGTTAAGTGATCTAGTGCAGCTTTTCAGCTGAAGGATCTTACTGCAATGTGTAGAGTGTTTAGTGAGTCATTGGACTAGTCTGTTGTTTGTATGCTCCACCGGTTCTCAACCAAGAAGACCAGGAACAAGCTCGGGGGTCCTGAGGAAGCCTTTTTTGAGTGCTCTCCAAGAGTTTGGTAGGGAGGAACAGCCTCCTAACATTGTTGTTGTCCATCTTAATCAGGTTCTACATTCTATTATGTTACTATGTTAGATAGTTAAATGTGAATCTGACTGATTAATGAATGTTAAATGTTTATTTGTAAACTGTTAGAGTTAGTAATCTTTTAGTTTATTGAAAGAATGAATCTGAAATAGATGGAAAATAATTCTAATCGGTGTTTTTCCACATCTGGAAGGACCAGACTGTACTCCAACACAGACAGATTATTTAAAGTAGATGAAGGAAATGATAAGAAACTGAATAGATGTAATATGCATTTCATAATAGCAAAGTGATTTATTGCAGTATGTAGGTTATTATCAAAAAGACCAATAACCTGGTTATCTATGTTCTTTGTTTATATGAATATACTAATAATGAAATAGTAGTATTCCATTACAGGTAGAAGAATTATTAAGTTAATAAAATACCCTAGTAGATAAGATGTTATGTTTATACATAGTACATTATTCTTTCTTTTATTCAAATTAAAATATGCAGAAGGATAAACTGTGTTATGTGGTATATATATTTTCTTTATGTTTATTTAATAACCCGTTGCTTATGCAGTAAAAGAAACATCGTTAAATTATTTTGTTTACATTTAGTTCATTAAATATATAACTACTATTCATATAGCTTATTTAATAATAACAATAACTAAACTAAGTCTAACAAATTCTAATAAGCAAGTAGTGTATTACTAAAGTATTTAAATTATAAAGAGCAAATTAAACTAAGTTACAGAAGCTGAATTATGAGTATTTTCGACCAGTCAGCTTAAGTAAATTAAACAATAAAAATATGATAATAACTAATTCATAAATGAAATACATATCTATGTAAGAACTGTTCTGTAATTATCAACAGATTTATACCTGTAAAAGGAAACTACAGGGTCGAAACCCTATATTAAATTCATTGTTTTAAATAAAAAATTAAGCTATAATTCTATTATTTGGAACAATTATCAATAAACAAATTGAACTATTGTATACTGGTTACAGTCTTCATAACAAATATATATAAATAGAAACAAATATAAGAAATCTCACTGTTCACAGATAATAATATTAACTTAAAACAATATTTGTTTTACAAGTAACAGAATCTACTTAAATAAATTAAAAAGAATTATCCAGGAAACCCTAGCTCGTAATTTCTGAGCCAACAAGCATTACAACTTATAATATGACTGAGTGACAGTCATAAAACCATTAACAATAATCTAATACGAAATAAATAATAAACAGTAAATTCTGTTTATACACAGTCAATAGGGTAAAAACCCTAGCTTACAGAGTCACAATAATAGCATTAAGATAATTCGAGACCGAGCTTGAAGGAAAACCCTATTTCTTTTAAAACCCTGTGTATTGCTTGACAGGCCGTAAGGCTTTAAACTTAATCAATGTACAAAAAAAAAACCAGCTCTGAGCCGGTGCACCCATATCGTGACATGGGTTTAATAAACAAAACTAACAGACTGTGTAACAAAACCTACATTATTGTAAAAACCTTTTAACACAAGAAAAGAGAAATTACAAGTCACGGCATTGAGCCGGAGTCACCCTGCTGTAAGCGAGGGTTTAAACAAAACCAAAACTTATAAACTGAAGACTAATAACCTGAGACTAGGTAAACCAATGCCGTAACTCCTTCCAACTGGAAACTTAATCCCCTAAAGTTTGAACAAGCAGGGAGAGCCATTTTGTAACCGAGGCTTACCCGTAGAATAAACGCCGGTCCATTGTGAAATGGTTCCTTCCAAATGTTAAGGTGAACCATCACCTGCTTTTGCAAACCAAATCATAAGTTAATATCTGAATTTATTATGATAACTGTAACTCTCAT
This sequence comes from Pseudotsuga menziesii, assembly GCA_001517045.1. Taxonomy (NCBI): domain Eukaryota; kingdom Viridiplantae; phylum Streptophyta; class Pinopsida; order Pinales; family Pinaceae; genus Pseudotsuga; species Pseudotsuga menziesii. The sequence goes on along the minus strand of LPNX010834718.1, from coordinate 961,441 downwards.
AGCTTACAAACTGTGTAAAAACTAATTGTTACCTGGAATGTGGAAAGACCGAGGTCACGATGAAGGCAAACCAACACCACGAACAGTAAAAACCTCGCATTCACCTAAGAAGGAGGCAGCTGAGTTCAAGTTATTATCTACCTCGACAACTGGAGCAAGAGCAAGCAATGCCAGTGGCCAAACCACGACTTCAATACTGAACTACTGACTGTACAGTGGATTTGGAGGCAAGCAACTATGAGCCCTCATGGCCGCAGTAAACCCAACAATGTAGAGACTGAAACCCTCACTAAACAATGAGGAATATGGTTGCAAGGTAAATATTATAAGTCATGTATTGCATGGCGAGGAGAGTTCCACGTGTTCACAATCCTATCCACATCATGGTGGGTTCATTTGCATAGTCTCCGCTGCAATAATTCGAATCAAATAATTGTTAATTATTTACATATTGCACACAACGATAATGTATTATATGCATAAGGTCAAAATCGTATCTCTTCCCATGAAGTCAACCTTGATAATGAATGAGGATTATGCCATCATTTAAACTAATGTTTAAACCATGAAATCATCCTTGGTAAGAAACATTTTATTTATGACTTCGATGCCTTTGTTTAGTGAAGATCTTTTGAACTTTTTTAAATAATCTTATAAGAAAAAGATCAAGAGGATAATAGAAGTTTTGAGCAAATTTTGTTAAATGCCTTTATTGACATTTTCACATAAACATGAACTATGAATGTATAAGCTATGAGAACTAGACTTAAGTCAATAAAGTGTTTATAGATATGGTTAACATACATACATTTAAATAGCTCCTTCACTTTTAAGTGACCTACAGTACTATATGTAGGATAGATATCTTATAAATGCATGATCTTTGGTCTCTATAATTTCACCAAGCTCTAAGATAATTTGAACCAAGGCTAGGTTGGAATTGGAAATTTAGGATAGTAAATTATCCAAGATTTTATTGCACTACCTTTACATATAAGTAAATAGTAGGGTAGTGTGAATTTGTCGCATTATGTTGGTGATGAATAAAATGGGAATTCAAGTCACAATCTTGACGATTTTTTTATGTAGAGGACACCTTATAAATTACAAGCGATGATAAGTTGATAAAATTACTATATTGAGTCCTAATTGAAACAGAGCTGAAATTTACACAGTAGTCAAATGTTCTGAAAGACTTAGGTCTATTTCTATAATGATAAGCAGTGTTTTAAATATTAAAATAGTAATTGCAATAAACTCTTATGTCAGAGAAAGAGTTATGATACAAAATGATGAGTTGTATTAAGAACTAGAATTAACTTAGAGTAAAGTTAGAAGGAGGTTTTATCTATCTTAAATATCTATCTGTTAAAAGACAAATAGTAGGACGATGTTAATAACTCTTACAACACAAAAATTAAGTAATATCATAATTGTGAAACAAGTAAAAGAAACATTACTTTACCTTGCAGGACCTTGAATCTTCTAAGCAAACTTTTACTCTAGCAGTACTTTTATGTTAAAAGAAGTATATCTGATTTAACGCCTTAATAAACTTTTACTGCATCAAATATTTACCTATTCAGCCTATAAAGATTCAGAAATCTAGATACGTTAGCAATCGCTAAGTAAGCCCCAGCTAGAAAATGACTCCTCACCTACTTGACATTCAAACCATCAGTACAGATAAATATTTGAATGCAGATTACTCACATCACATATCAAAATTGAACAACATTAATCTATATGTGTTAAAGTTAATAAATACTTTTATTATATGTTTCATTTCTTCTATTAGTTGCTAGTAGTTATCTAACTGCATCTATGAACATTTTATGTTATCTCAAAATTTTAAATTTTTGTGAAAATTTGGGGTTTTTGACACCCAGGGTCCCATATGATCTTGATACATGCATGGTGTGAAATTTATATGATTAAATTCCATTAACACCAAGCATGTGAAAATCTCTCAAAAGGTCTCCCACATAGGAAATTGGAAAACTACTCTGCAAAGATGAACTCAAACAACTGAGGGTTGGTTTGCTTTCTCAAACCAACAATTGAACTGCTACTCCAAGGGAGATGAAACCAAGCAATTCCAGGATCACATTTCTTGTATTTCACCCTTCCAAACATCATGACTACAAAATATAGATCATGAAAGTACATAAAAAAATCATACAAATGGACATCAAGAAGGTAACTCATCAAACAATCATGAAAGTGCTTGTACATCCAAGTAAGAAGATCATCATGTGGCCCATACACACAGGCATCAAGTATTATGTTAGATATTCCCCAGTGACATAGGTGAGGATCCCATGTCCTATAATTCTACTCTAAAAGAATGTAATATGCATCAAAATAATAATCAGCCATGTTTTCTTTCATCTAAGAAGTGAATGAAGAACCTCTGCCAAAATCTGAACCAAATAAGGAGCAAAGAAAACATGGAGACTTCAAGTGGCTCAAATAAGTCTCGTCAATACACCCATGAATATGTATATCATCATAAGCTAACAAATTATGTTGCTTCCAACAATAATGTTATTCAATCATATATCTCTTCACTCAAGTATGGGATGAAGTTCCTCCAACATCAAATGGACTAGTCAAGGAGCAACAAAAATCATGAGTCTCCAAGTGAATCAAGTTAATATCATATGTGCATCAATGTAGATGTGTATCATCATAATGTAACAACCTCCACCAAAATTTTAACCAAATAAGGAGCAAATAAAACCTGGAGACTTCAAGTGGCTCAAAGAAGTCTCATCAATACACCCATGAATATGTATATCATCATAAGCTAACAAAGGATGTTGCTTCCAACAATAATGTTCTTCAATCATATATCTCTTCACTCAAGTGTGGGATTCATTTCCTCCAACATCAAATGGACTAGGCAAGGAGCAATGAAAATCGTGAGTCTCCAAGTGACTAAAGTGAATACCATAGATGCATCCATGTAGATGTGTATCATCATAATGTAACAAAGGATCCTGCTGCAAATATAGATAATATGATTCTCTAATAATTTCATCATCAAAAGGATAGATAGAGTTTCATACTCCTCATGTGGCACCATTAAAAAGAAACCTTTCACCCAATTTTCATCCCCAATTGATGTGGCTGAAAATGAAGTAGGGAGTGAATAATTGTGAACCAACCTTATCTCTTTGCAACTCTTACCTATCAAAGGTTGTGCAACTCTCACCAAGAGGCAACTCATAATCCCTCTTAACAAGAACAAGTACTTGGTTTCCTTCTTGTTGGAATGTGGCCTCTCCAAGCACCTGCATATCAACATGTAAATCATGTTCCATCATCACATGATTTTCCTCCTTTGTAACATAAATTATTTCAGCCATTAAATGATTGTTTGATATGTAGGATGGTGTAAAGGACCCTTGCAGCCTATCTTGAAGTTGCTCAATATGCACCATACATTTTTGGAGTGCATTTTGGGTGGACTCCAACTCATTTGAGAGCTTGTAATTATCTTCTACATTCTTCAAGTTTAGTCCATGATACAAACCAACAAGCTCAATTAAATAATCTCTATCAGAAAACAAATTCAAAATACTACCTTTAATGTCGAATATTGCCATTTGAATTTTATCGATGTCCTCCATGGAATATTTCTCCTCCATGCTCCAACAAAATTTTGAGACGAAATCATGTGTGACATGGAGAGTATTTAGGGCCTCTTTCATCTTATTTTCATCCATCCTAAATGACCCTTCAAGAAAAATGGTTTCTTATCGAGGAACCTCCTCTTCTTCTTTCTTTTTGATTTGATCAACTACTTGAAGCTCAAGTGGTGATGGGTAAGTTGATCTTGGTTCTTCATTATCTGCTAGAAGGTATTCATATTAATTCTTATGAGAAATTTGTATTGCGGCAACATTTTCAAACCTGATCTCTATGTCACCAACACACAGTTGTGAGCACCCATCAGTAGGTACTCCTTCATAGTTCAAGGATCCATCAATAGATTCTCTTTGATTTGCACAACCCCCATTAGTAAGGATTGTGTTCTTGTATTCACCTTCCTCTTTATGTTCTTCTCTGAAATCACCTTGATTTATATTATCCACTTCATTATTCTCTATTTCTTCCTTTAATGGTGTATCTAGGCTCTTTTCACAAGTAGGATTATTTTTTCTCATTTCATGCTCCTCCAAATTTGTGGATTGTTGATTGTCCCTTAATCAATTCACATTTACATTATTGTTCCTAAATAAATACAACCAATTATAAAATTATTCAAAATGAATTTTTTAATGTGTCTCTCCATTACGGAAACTACTACTACCCCCTATTTCCAGCTTACCCCTAAGTTGTCTAGCCATCAATTTGAACCCTTGCATAAGCTGCTTGGTCGTATCATCAAAATATGACTTAATGATTTTATTAAATTCATCTCTATAATCCATAACTTCAATAGGTTCCAAAACCATGCTTTGATACCATGGTAATTTCCCTTTTTTGAAATTTTGGAGAAAATTACAAGTTGGGCAAAATTCGAGCTTAACTAGTCATGACTCTAAAGAGTTCCAACTTTCACCAAATGGTACCAAATTTGAAAGGAAATGGAATGGTGAGTCTTAAAACATACTAAGGTGGTTTATGGAAACTTTTTATCAGACTTTTTACCTCTGCATCCTTGTTTTGGGCTCATGACAAAAATGCCAAAATTACTAGGGAATTGTGATCAAATCCCCCTAGGGTGTAGGCCAATTGGGCTTCCCAAATCATGTACGAACCTATAAAATTTGTAAGCAGATTATGGGGACTGATATAATACCTCATGAAATTCCATTACACATGGTTATTATTTCTGAAAACTGGTTATAGAGTTCCACGCTTGTTTGATAACTTTAAGTGACATTGCTTATGGGGAAATTGCATAAGTAGCTTGATTTTGACATATGGAAGGTAGATTTAAAGGCTCAGATAATGGTGTGACATATAGATACCATATAAATCATAAAAATTTCTTCCCATATGGTATTAAATTCCATATAAATCCCCTCATACAAGTATTGTATACAACTCGTTCAATGTGGGAGTCAAATACATCAAAACTAGTGAATTAGTAGCATGGAATTGCAAGAGTTTCACATATGGATTTCTTGGATTTCGACCCATGGAGAATAGGGACATGAAATTACAAAGTAATACATCATATATTTCTTTCAAAACATCATCAAACTCAAGTAACATCCCTCATACAAATATGTTGCAATATTCCTTCAAGATTGAAGCCAAAGTCATGGAAACTATTGACTCAATGACATGGGAATGCAAGCTTTTCACACATGAGTTTATTGGATTTATATCCAGTGAGAATAATGACATGAATTAAAGATTAATACATCATAAATTTATTTACCAACATCATCCAAATCATATAATATCCCTCATACAAATATGGTATAAAACCACTTCAAGATTGAAGCCAAAATCCATGAAAACTAGTGATACAATGGCATGAGAATGCAAGCTTTTCACACAGGATTTGCTTGGATTTAGAGCTGAATAGAATATGGGAATGAATTTACAGAGTATTAATATATAATATATGGATTCCCCAATATCAATAAACTCATATAAAATTCTTCATACAAATCTCATATACAGCTACTTCAATATTGAAGCCAAATCCATGAAACTACTTATTCAAGAGCATGGTAATGCAAGCCTTTCACACATGTATTTATGATATTACAACTTATAGAGAATATGGAGATGATATTACATATTCATGAATCATGTATCAAGTTGTGGGCATCAACTATACTCAGCAAAGTGCAAGCACCACTCCAACAAGTGCGCCATCAGATGAGAGTGTGGGGGGATGGAGAAGTAGGAATGGGAGGTATGAATGGCCCATCCATCATCAAACTTGGAAAGGAATCCAACTCCCTCAAAATTGGTTCACAAGCAGGGAGAGTGAACACTCATCGTGCAATGGATAAGCAAAAGCTCTCCAAAATGCCAAAGGCCAATCAAAAAATTATTAAAATATATTCTCATTCATCATGACATAATTTTATTAACTTCATGAGGCATACTATGGTATAATTTCACTCCATGAGATTCCTAAAACTCATCTTAGTGGTTTAGTAACTCTCATGACACTTGTCTTCCTCTTCATGCTCCAATTGTTTCCCCAATTTGAATGGTTGCCTCTAACTCCAAAATTATACCTATTGGTGGCTATTTTTAGCCATGTCATGTCATATTTTTCATATGTTAGAAATCAGGTCTGAATTTTTCATACTTGTCATAGAATCTTCCATCATTTGTTGTCACAGAGTGCATGGAATCGCCTTCCAAGTGGCAAACCTTGTCTTCTAGTCTCTTCCTCTTCCATGGGAGTTACCCTCCTTGAAAAATTAGAATTCCTTGGCTCATTATATGATATTTTACACCACATCACCATTCAATAATGTTACATTACCACTGTGTTCGAATTTGGATGAATATCATGCCAAGTGTGCGGGGAATCTAGTCACCCAAAGGATCCACAAGCTTCCAAGTGTCTCTGTGAACCCGTGCCACCTTTTTTTTCTTATAATTTATCATTTATGTGACCCATTTAAATGTGAATGTGGTAAACTAAATTCCTTTTGGGTCCCATAGCCCCTTATTACAAAATTTATGTCTCCATCTCAACCTAGGGAACTACTATGTTGGCGAAACATTATTTGAAAATAGTCTTATTTGGAAATTATTTAATTGGGGGCATGACAGTCCTCCCTACTCAATATTTATTGTCCTCAAGCAATTCCAATTTTGTGTTCTGCAAAAAAAAATCATTTTCCCAACTGGCATCCTCATTTGGTAGTCCTTCCTTGGCACTAAGTGCTCTCTTATGGCTCTTCTCATTAATTTTCTTTAGTTGCAATTTGAGTAGTGGCACTCATGTAATGAAATTTTGTGTTCCCAGAAGTAAAGAGATGTTGATTTTTCATATTCATATATCCTGTAACATCACCACTAACACCAAAAGGATTAATCAAATCCATAAAAACCAAATTTCAACAAATAATATTTACCTCCATATTTTGGAAACCTTTTCTGAACTTTCACCCCTTTTTGCTTCTATATAATTCTTTGAAGTTGGTACAGAGTTACCAAAATTTGAGTTTATTAAGATTCCAATCAAATTCAAGAGAGAAACCACCATGCTTGTTGCTTCACTACGTTGATTACAATCATCTTCTCAAGTGGTGACTAAATATCCAATGTTGCTTGTTGCCCCCAAAATTTAAACCAATGAGACCAAAAATGATCCTAGGGTCCCATATGATCCTAATACCTACATGGTGTGAATTGCCTATGATGAAATGACATGAACACCAAGCATGTGAATATTGAATCCATCTCTCAAAATTTCTCCCACATAGGAAACTAGAACACTTCTCTGCAAAGATGAATTCAAACAATTGAAGGTTGGTTTGCTTTCTCAAACTAACAATCGAACTGCTACTCCAAGTGAGATGAAACCAAGCAATTCCAGGATCCCATTTCGTGTATTGCACCCTTCCAAACATCACGAGGAAACATATAGATCCTGAAAGTAAATAAAACATCATACAAATGTACATCAAGAAGGTACCTCATCAAAGAATCTTGAAAGTGCTTATACATCCAAGTAAGTAGATCATCATGTGGCCCATACACACAAGCATCAGGTATTATATCATATATTCCCTATTTACATAGGTGAGGATCACATGTCCTATAATTCTGCTCCAAAATAATTTAATATGCATCAAAATATTAATCATCCATGTGTTCTTTCATCCAAGAAATGAATGAAGAAACTCCACCAAATAAGGAGAAAATAAAACATGAAGACTTCGAGTGGCTCAAAGAAGTCTCATCAATACAACCATGAATATGTATATCATCATAATATAACAAAGGATGTTGTTTCTAACAATAATTTTATTCAATCATATATCTCTTGTCCAAAGTGTGGGATGAAGTTCCTCCAACATCAAATGGACTAGGCAAGGAGCAACGAAAATCATGAGTCTCCAAGTGACTCAAGTGAATACCATAGGTGAATCCATGCAGATGTGTATCATCATAATGTAAAAAAGGATGCTGCTGCAAATTTAAATAAGATGATGCTCTAATAATGTCATCATCAAAAGGATAGATATAAGTTTCATACTCCTCATGTGGCACGATTATAAAGAAACCTTTCACCCAATTTTCATCCCCAATTGATGTGGCTGAAAATGTAGGGAGTAAATAATTGTGAACCAAACTCACCTCTTTTAAAATATTACCTATAAAACGTTTTAATGCATATTCTCCATAAATTTTTGGTCCAATTTTTGTGAGAACATGTGCCTCTTCCAAGACTATTCAACTCTTACCAAAAGGAAACTCATAATCCCTCTGAACAAAAACAAGTGATTGGTTTCCTTCTTGTTGGAATGTAGCCTCTCCAAGTTCCTAGATATCAACATGTACCTCATGATCCACCATCACATGAGGTTCCCCCTTTGTAACATATATTATTTCAGCCATTGAATGATTGTTTGATATCTAGGAGGGTGTAAAGGACCCTTGCAACCTATCTTGAAGTTGCTCAATCTGCACCATAGATTTTTGGACTGCATTTTGGGTGGGCTCCAACTCATTTCAGATATTTTAATTATCTTCTACATTCTTCAAGGTTAGTACATGATACAAATAAACAAGCTTAATTAAATAATCTCTATCAGAAAGAAAATTCAAAAGATTTCCTTTGATGTCGGATATTTCCTTCTAAAATTTCTTGATGTCCTCCATGGAATATTTCTCCTCCATGCTCCAAATAAATTTTGAGACCAAATCATGTGCGACATGGAGAGTATTTAGGGCCTATTGAATCTTCCTTTCATCCATCCTCAATGACCCTTCGAGATAAAAGGGTTCGTGTTGAGGAACCTCTACTTCTTCTTTCTTCTTGATTTGATTAACTACTTGAAGTTCAAGTGGTGATGGGAAAGTTGATCTTGGTTATTCATTATATACTACAAGGTATTCATATTCATTATAATGAGAACTTTTTACTCCAGCAACATTTTCAAATCTGATCTCTATGTCACCAACATAGAGTTGTGAGAACCCATTAGTATGCACTCCTTCATAGTTCAAAAATCCATTAATAGATTCTCTTTTATTTGCATAACCGCCATTAGTATGGATTGTGTTCTTGTCTTCACTTCCACTTTATGTTATTCTCTGCAATAACCTTGATTTAATTGATTCTCCACTTCATGACTCTATGTTTCTTCCTTAATGGTGTATCTATGCTCTTTACACAAGTAGGATGATTTTTTCTCATTGCATGCTCCTCCAAACTTGTGGATTGTTGATTGTCCCTTAATGAATTCACATTTTCATTATTGTGCCTAAATTCATAAAACAAATCATAAAATTATTCAAAAGGAATTGTCTTGTGTGTCTCCCCAAAATGGAAACTACTATTACCCCATGTTACCAGCTTACCCCTAAGTTGGCTAGCCATCAATTTCAACCCTTGCATAAACTCCTTCGTCATATCATCAAAATATGACTTAATGAGTTTATTAAATTCATATTTATCATCCATAACTTCAATAGGTTCCAATACCATGCTCTGTTACCACTGTAATTTCCCTTTTTGGGAATTTTGGAGAAAATTACAAATTGGGCAAAATTCAAGCTTAACTAGTCATGACTCTAGAGGGTTACAACTTTCACCAAATGGCCCCAAATTTGAAAGGAAATGGCATGGTGAGTATTAAAAAATACCAAGGTGGTTTATGGATACTTTTTATCATACTTTATACCTATGAAACCTTGTTTGGGGCTGATGACAAAAAGGCCAAAATTGCTAGGGAATTGTGATCATATCCCCCCTAGAGTGTAGGCCAACTGGGCTTCCCAAATCATGTACGAGCCTACAAAATTTGTAAGAAGAGTATGGGGAGTGGTATAATACCTTATGGAGTTTCATTAAATATGGTTATTATTTATTCAAAATGTTTATATAGTTCCACATTCGTTTGGTAACTTTCAGTGAAATTACTTATGGGGAAATTGCATAACTAGCTCGATTTTGACATATGAAAGGTAGAATTACAGGCTCATATCATGATGTGACATATAGATACCATATACATCATAAAAATTTGTTCCCAAATTGTATTAAACACCATATAAATTCCCTCATACAAGTATTGTATACAACTCATTCAGTATGGGACTCAAATACATGACAAAACTAGTGAATTAGTAGCATGGAATTGCAAGAGTTTCACAAATGGATTTATTGGATTTAGACCCACATAGCATAGGGAAATTAAATTAAAGAGTAATACATCATATATTTCTTTCAAAAAATCATCAAACTCAGGTAACATTCCTCATACAAATCTGATACAACACTCCTTAGAATTGAAGCCAAAGTCATGGAAACTAGTGACTCAATGGCATCGGAATGCAAGCTTTTCACACATCATGAGTTTATTGGATTTAGAGCTAATGAGAATAAGGAAATTAAATTAAAGATTAATAAATAATATATGTATTTACCAAAATTATCCATCTCATAGAAGAGCCCTCAGACAATTCTGGTATAAAATTGCTTCAAGATTGAAGCCAAAATCCAAGAAAACTAGTGATACAATGGCATGAGAATGCAAGATTTTCACACAGGAGTTGCTTGGATTTAGAGATGAATAGAATATGGTAATGAAATTACAGAATATTACATAATATATTTCTTCCCCAATATCATTAAACCCAGATAAAATTCTTCAAACAAATCTCATATAAAGCTGCTTCAATATTTAAGCCAAATCCATGAAAACTAGTTATTCAAGAGCATGGGAATACTAGCCTTTCATACATGTATTTATGATATTTAGAATTAAATATAATATGTAAATTAGATTACATATCCATGAATCATGTATCAAATATTTTACATCAACTATACTCAGCAAAGCGCAAGCACCACTCCAACAAGTGCATCATCAAATGAGAGTGTGGGGGGAATGGAGAAGAAGGAATGAGAGAATGGGAAGATAGATGATAATTATATTGTATGGAACTTCAACCTGAAAATAAAACTCCTTATTTAATCTCCCATGATAGGTCTGAATGGCCTCTCCATCAACCATCTTGGAAAGGAATCCAACTCCCTCGAAATTGGTTCACAAGCAGGGAGAGTGAACACTCACCCTACAATGGACAAGCAAAATATCTCCAAAATTCCAAAGGCCAATTAAAAAATGATAAAAATATATTCTCCTTCCTCATGACATCATTTCATTAACTTCATGAGGCATACTAAGTTCGAATTCCCTCCATGAGATTCCTCCAACTCATCTTAGTAGTTTAGTAACTCTCATGCCACTTGTCTTCCTCTTCATGCTCCAATTCTTTACCCAATTCGAATGGTTTACTATAACTCCAAAATTAGACCTCTTGGTGGCTATTTTTAGCCCTGTCATGTTATATTTTTCATATTTAAGCAATCAGGTCTGAATTTGGCATACTTGTCATAGAATCTTCCATCATTTGTTGTCATAGAGTGCATAGAATCTCCTTCCAAGTAGCACACCTTGTCTTCTAGTCTCTTCCTCTTCCATGGGAGTTACACTCCTTTACAAATTAGAATTAATTGGAAAATTATATGATATTTGAGACCACATCACCATCCAATAATTTTACATTACCCATGTGTTCGAATTTGGATGAATATTATGCCAAGTGTGCGGGGAATCTAGTCACCCAAAGGCTCCACAAGCTTCCAAGTGTCTTCATGAACCCATTTCACCTTATTTTATTAGAATTTATCATTTATGTGGCACATTTAAATGTGAATATGGTAAAATAAAGTCCTTTTGGGTCCCATGTCCCCTTATTACAAAATGTATATCTCCATCTCAACCTAGGGAACTAGTAGGTTGGAGAAACATTATTTGCAAATAGTCTTATTTGGAAATTATTTAATTGGGGACACGAAAGTCCTCCCCATTCAATATTGCTTGTCCTCAATAAATTCCAAGTTTGTATGCTGAAAAAAAATTTCACTTTTCCAAGTGGCATTATCATTTGGTACTCCTTCCTTGGCACCAAGTGCTCTCTTATGGTTATGCTCCTTAATTTTCTTTAGTTGCAATTTGAGTAGTGGCACTCATGTACTGCAATTTTGTGTTCCCAAAAGTAAAGAGATGTTGATTGTGTATATTGATATATCCTGTAACATCACCACTAACACCAAAAGTATTAATCAAATCCATAAAAACCAAATTTGCACAAATAATATTTACCTCCATATTTTGGAAACCGTTTCTGAACTTTCGCCCCTTTTGGCTTCTGTATAATACTTTGAAGTTGGTACCGGGTTGCCAAACTTTGAGCTTCTTAAGATTCCAAGAAATTTTCAGAGAGGAACCACCATTCTTGCTGCTGCACTACGCTGATTACAATCATCTTCCCAAGTGGTGACTAAATCTCCAATGCTTCTTGTTGCCCCCAAAATTGAAACCAATGAGACCAAAAATGATCCCATGGTCCCATATGATCCTGATACATGCATGGTGTGAAATTTCTATAATGAAATGCCATGAACACCAAGCAAGTGAAAATTGAATCCATCTCTTAAATGGTCTCCCACATAGGAAACTAGAACACTGCTCTGCAAAGATGAACTCAAACAGCTAAAGGTTGGTTTCCTTTCTCAAACCAACAATCGAACTACTACTCCAAGTGAGATGAAACCAAGCAATGTCAGGATACCAATGCTTTTATTCAACCCTTCCAAACATCATGAGTACCAAATATATCATGAAATTAAATAAAAACATCATACAAATGTACATCAAGAAGGTACCTCATCAAATAATCATGAAAGTGCTTGTACATCCAAGTAAGTAGATCATCATGTGCCCCAAACACACAAGCATCAAGTATTATATCAGATATGGTCCAATGACATAGGTGAGGATCCCATGTCCTATAATTTTTATCCAAAATAATGTAATATGAATCAAAATAATAATCAGACATGTGTTCTTTCATCCTATAAGTGAATGAAGAACCTCCACCAAAATCTGAACCAAATAAGGAGCAAAGAAAACATGAAGACTTCAAGTGACCCAAAGAAGTCTCATCAACACACCCATGAATATGTATATCATCATAATGTGATGTTTCTTCCAACAATAATGTTCTTGAATCATATATCTCTTCACCCTAGTGTGGGATGAAGTTCCTCCAACATCAAATGGACTAGGAAAGGAGCAACGAAAATCATGAGTCTCCAAGTGACTCAAGTGAATACCATAGGTGCATCCATGTAGATGTGTATCATCGTAATGTAACAAAGGATTCTACTGAAAATGTAAATAAGATGATTCTCTAATAATTTCATCATCAAAATGATCGATACAAGTTTCATACTCCTCATATGGCACCATTAAAAAGAAACCTTTCACCTAATTTTCATCCCCAATTGATGTGGCTGAAAATGAAGTAGGGAGTGAATCATTGTGAACCAACCTTACCTCCTTGCAACTCTTACCTATCAAAATTTTGAATGCATATTATCCATAATTGTTTGTTCCAATTTTTGTGATATCATTTGCCTCCTCCAAGGCTGTGCAACTCTCACCAAGAGGCAACTCATAATTCCTCTAAACAAGAACAAGTGCTTGGTTTCCTTCTTGTTGGAATGTAGCCTATCCAAGTACCTACATATCAACATGTACCTCATATTCCACCATCACATGAGGTTCCTCCTTTGTGACATAAATTATTTCATCCATTGAATGAATGTTTCATATGTAGGAGGGTGTAAGGGACCCTTGCAACCTATTTTGAAGTTGCTTAATCTGCACCATATATTTTTGGAGTGCATTTTGGGTGGACTTCAAGTCATTTGATAGCTTGTAATTATCTTCTACATTCTTCAAGGTTATACCATGATACAAACCAACAATCTCAATTAAATAATCTCTATCAGAAAGAAAATTCAAAATATTACCTTTGATGTCGGATATTTCCTTATGAATTTTCTCGATGTCCTCCATGGAATATTTCTCCTCCATGCTCCAACAAAATTTTGAGACCAAATCATGTGTGACATGGAGAGTATTTAGGGCCTCTTGAATCTTCTTTTCATCCATCCTCAATGACTCTTCGAGATAAAATGGTTCTTGTTGAGGAACCTCTGCTTCTTCTTTCTTCTTGATTTGATTAACTACTTGAAGCTCAAGTGGTGATGGGGAAGTTGATCTTGGTTCTTCATTATCTGCTACAAGGTATTCATATTCATTATTATGAGAACTTTGTATTTCAGAAACATTTTCAAATCTGATCTCTATGTCACCAACATAGAGTTGTGAGAACCCATCAGTATGTACTCCTTCATAGTTCAAAAATCCATCAATAGATTCTCTTTTATTTGCATAACCCCCATTAGTATGGATTTTTTTCTTGTATTCACCTTCCACTTTATGTTATTCTCTGCAATCACCTTGATTTAATTTATTTTCCACTTCATTATTCTATGTTTCTTCCTTTAATGGTGTATCTAGGCTCTTTTCACAAGTAGGATGATTTTTTCTCATTTCATGCTCCTCCAATCTTGTGGATTGTTGATTTTCCCTTAATGAATTCACATTTTCATTATTGCGCCTAAGTTCATACAACCAATAATAAAATTATTCAAAAGGAATTGTCTTGTGTGTCTCCCCAAAATGGAAAATACTATTACCCCATGTTGCCAACTTACCCCTAAGTTAGCTAGCCATCAATTTCAACCCTTGCATAAACTACTTCATCATATAATCAAAATATGACTTAATGAGTTTCTTAAATTAATATATATCATACATAACTTCAATAGGTTCCAATACCATGCTCTTTTACCACTATAATTTCCCTTCTTTGGAATTTTGGAGAAAATTACAAATTGGGAAAAATTCGAGCTTAACTAGTCATGACTCTAGAGGGTTACAACTTTCACCAAATGGCCCCAAATTTGAAAGGAAATGGCATGGTGAGTATTAAAAAATACCAAGGTTTTTTATGGATACTTTGTATCATACTTTATACCTATGCAACCTTGTTTGGGGCTGATGACAAAAAGGCCAAAATTACTAGGGAATTGTGATCATATCCCCCCTAGAGTGTAGGCCAACTGGGCTTCCCAAATCATGTACAGGCCTAAAAAATTTGTAAGAAGAGTATGGGGACTGGTATAAAACCATATGGAGTTTCATTACACATGGTTTTAAGTTCTTCAAAAATTGTATAGAGGTCCACATTCGTTTGGTAACTTTCAGTGAAATTACTTATGGGGAAATTGCATAACTAGCTCGATTTTGACATATGAAAGGTAGAGTTACAGGCTCATATCATGATGTGACATATAGATACCATATAAATAATACAAATTTATTCCCAAATGGTATTAAACACCATATAAATTCCCTCATACAATTATTGTATACAACTCATTCGGTATGGGACTCAAATACATGAAAACTAGTGAATTAGTAGCATGGAATTGCAAGAGTTTCACATATGGATTTCTTGGATTTAGACCCACATAGAATAGGGATATTAAATTACAGAGTAACACATAATATATTTCTATCAAAACATCATCAAACTCAGGTAACATCCCTCATACAAATCTGATACAAGACTCCTTAGAATTGAAGCCAAAGTCATGGAAACTAATGACTCAATGGCATGGGAATGCAAGCTTTTCACACATGAGTTTATTGGATTTAGAGTCACTGAGAATAATTACATAAAATTAAAGAGTAATAAATAATATATAGATTTACCAAAATCATCCAGATCATAGAAGAGCCCTCAGACAATTTTGGTATAAAACTGCTTCAAGATTGAAGCCAAAATCCAAGAAAACTAGTGATACAATGGCATGAGAATGCAAGCTTTTCACACAAGAGTTGCTTGGATTTAGAGATGAATAGAATATGGGAATTAAATTACATATTATTACATAATATATTTCTTCCCCAACATCATTAAACCCAGATAAAATTCTTCAAACAAATCTCATATAAAGTTGCTTCAATATTGAAGCCAAATCCATGAAAACTAGTTATTCAAGAGCATGGGAATACAAGCCTTTCATACATGTATTTATGATATTTTGAATTACAGAGAATATGTGAATTATATTACATATCCATGAATCATGTATCAAATATCTTACATCAACTATACTCAGCAAAGTGCAAGCACCACTCCAACAAGTGCGCCATCAAATGAGAGTGTGGGGGAATGGAGAAGAAGGAATGAGAGAATGGGAAGATAGATGTGAATTATATTGTATGGAAATTCAACCTGAAAATAAAACTCCTTATTTAATCTCCCATGATATTTCTAAATGGCCTCTCCATTAACCAGCTTGGAAAGGATTCCAACTCCCTCGAAATTGGTTCACAAGAAGGGAGAGTGAACACTCATCTTGCAATGGACAAGCAAAATATATCCTTAATTCCAAAGGCCAATTAACAAATGATAAAAATTTATTCTCCTTCCTCATGATATTATTTTATTAACTTCATGAGTCATACTAATTTCAAACTCCCTCCATGAGATTCCTCCAACTCATCTTAGTAGTTTAGTAACTCTCATGACACTTGTCTTCCTCTTCATGCTCCAATTCTTTACCCAATTAGAATGGTTTCCTCTAACTCCCAAATTAGACCTCTTGGTGGCTATTTTTAGCCCTTTCATGTTATATTTTTCATATTTAAGCAATCAGGTCTGAATTTGGCATACTTGTCATAGAATCTTGCATCATTTGTTGTCATAGAGTGCATACAATCTCCTTCCAGGTAGCACACCTTGTCTTCTAGTCTCTTCCTCTTACATGGGAGTTACCCTCATTTACCAATTATAATTAATTGGAAAATTATATGATATTTGACACCACGTCACTATCCAATAATGTTAGATTACCCATGTGTTCGAATTTGGATGAATATCATGCCAAGTGTGCGGGGAATCTAGTCACCCAAAGGCTCCACAAGCTTCCAAGTGTCTTCATGAACCCATTTCACCTTATTTTATTAGATTTTATCATTTATGTGGCCCATTTAAATTTGAATATGGTAAAATAAATTCCTTTTGGGTCCCATGTCCCCTTATTAGAAAATTTATGTCTCCATCTCAACCTAGGGAACTAGTAGGTTGGTGAAACATTATTTGCTAATAGTCTTATTTGGAAATTATTTAATTGGGGGCACGAAAGTCCTCTCCATTAAATATTTCTTGTCCTCAAGCAATTCCAAGTTTGTATGCTGAAAAATTTGTTCACTTTTCCAAGTGGCAGTATCATTTGGTACTCCTTCCTTGGCACCAAGTGCTCTCTTATGGTTATGCTCCTTAATTTTCTTTAGTTGCAATTTGAGTATGGGCACTCATGTACTGCAATTTTGTGTTCCCAAAAGTAAAGAGATGTTGATTGTGCATATTTATATATCCTGTAACATCACAAATAACACCAAAAATATTAATCAAATCCATAAAAAACAAATTTGCACAAATAACCTTTTATGAACTTTCACCCTTTTTGGCTTCTGTATAATTCTTTGAAGTTGGTACCGGGTTACCAAACTTTGAGTTTCTTAAGATTCCAAGAATTTTTCATAGAGGAACCACCATTATTGCTGCTGCACTACTCTGATTACAATCATCTTCTCAAGTGGTGACTAAATCTCCAATGCTTCTTGTTGCCCCCAAAATTGAAACCAATGAGACCAAAAATGATCCCATGGTCCCATATGATATTGATACATGCATGGTGTGAAATGTCTATGATGAAATGCCATGAACACCAAGCAAGTGAAAATTGAATCCATCTCTCAAACGGTCTCCCACATAGGAAACTGGAACATTGCTCTGCAAAGATGAACTCAAACAGCTAAAGGTTGGTTTTCCTTCTCAAACCAACAATTGAATTGCTACTCCAAGTGAGATGAAACCAAGCAATGCCTGCATCCCAATGCTTGTATTGAACCCTTCCAAACATCATGAGTACCAAATATATCATGAAAGTACATAAAAACATCATACAAATGTACATCAAGAAGGTACCTCATCAAATAATCATGAAAGTTCTTGTACATCCAAGTAAGTAGATCATCATGTGCCTTAAACACACATGCATCAAGTATTATATCAGATCTTGTCCAATGATATAGGTGAGGATCCCATGTCCTATAATGATGCCCCAAAAGAATGCAATATGAATCAAAATAATAATCATCCATGTTTTCTTTCATCCTATAAGTGAATGAAGAACCTCCACCATCTGAACCAAATAAGGAGCAAAGAAAACATGAAGACTTCAAGTGACTCAAAGAAGTCTCATCAATACACCCATTAATATGTATATTATCATAATGTGATGTTTCTGCCAACGATAATGTTCTTGAATCATATATCTCTTCACCCTAGTGTGGGATGAAGTTCCTCCAACATCAAATGGACTAGGCAAGGAGCAACGAAAATCATGAGTCTCCAAGTGACTCAAGTGAATACCATAGGTGCATCCATGTAGATGTGTATCATCATAATGTAACAAAGGATGTTGTGGAAAATGTAAATAATATTATGCTCTAATAATTCATCATCAAAATGATCAATATAAGTTACATACTCCTCATATGGCACCATTAAAAAGAAACCTTTCACCTAATTTTCATCCCCAATTAATGTGGCTGAAAATGAAGTAGGGAGTGAATCATTGTGAACCAACCTTACCTCTTTGCAACTCTTACCTATAAAAATTTTGAATGCATATTCTCCATAATTGGTTGGTCCAATTGTTGTGATATCATGTGCCTCCTCCAAGGCTGTGCAAATCTCACCAAGAGCCAACTCATAATCCCTCTAAACAAGAACAAGTGTTTGGTTTCCTTCTTGTTGGAATGCAGCCTATCCAAGTACCTGCATATCAACATGTACCTCATCTTCCACCATCACATGAGGTTCCTCCTTTGTGACATAAATTATTTCATCCATTGGATGAATGTTTCATATGTAGGAGGGTGTAAGGGACCCTTGCGACCTATTTTGAAGTTGCTCAATCTGCACCATAGATTTTTGGAGTGCATTTTGGGTGGAATCCAAGTCATTTGATAGATTGTAATTATCTTCTACATTCTTCAAGGTTAGACCATGATACAAACCAACAATCTCAATTAAATAATCTCTATCAGAAATAAAATTCAAAGGATTTACTTTGATTTTGGATATTGCCTTCTGAATTTTCTTGATGTCCTTAATGGAATATTTCTCCTCCATGCTGAAGCAAAATTTTGAGACCAAATCATGTGTGACATGGAGAGCATTTAGGGCCTCTAGAATATTCTTTTCATCCATCCTTAATGACCATTCAATAAAAATGGGTTCTTGTTCAGAAACCTCCTCTTCTTATTTCTTCTTTATTTAATCAACTACTTGAAGCTCAAGCGGTGATGGGGAAGTTGATCTTGGTTCTTCATTATCTGCTACAAGGTTTTTGTATTCATGCTATGGGAATTTTGTATTGCAGAAACATTTTCAAATTTGATCTCCATGTCACCAACATAGAGTTGTGAGCACCCATCAGTAGGTATTCCTTCATAGTTCAAGGATACATCAATAGATTATCTTTGATTTTCACAACCCCCACTAGTAACGATTGTGTTCTTGTCTTCACCTTCCTCTTTATGTTCTTCTCTGAAATCACCTTGATTTAATGGATTATCCACTTCACAATTCTCTATTTCTTCCTTTAATGGAGTATCTAGGCTCTTTTCACAAGTAGGATGATTTTTTCTCATTTTATGCTCCTCTAAGCTTATGGATTGCTGATTGTCCCTTAATGAATTCACATTTTCATTATTGTGCCTAAAATTCATACAACCAATCATAAAAGTATTCAAAAGGAATTGTCTTGTGTGTCTCTCTAGTATGGAAACTAGTACTACCCCTTGTTTCCAGCTTACCCCTATGTTGGCTATCCATCAATTCGAACCCTTGCATTAGTTGCTTGGTCGTATCATCAAAATATGACTTAATGAGTTTCTTAAAGTCATCTCTATCATACATAACTTCAATAGGTTCCAATACCATGCTCTGATATCACTGTAATATCCCTTTTTTTGAATTTTGGAGAAATTTACAAATTGTGCAAAATTCGAGCTTAACTAGTCATGTAATATCGCAAATACTAATATTTTCTAGTTCTATGCAAAATTACTGAAATAGTCGGGCATGCAAACTGCCGTGCAAAATTTCCCTATATTATAGCTGAATTTAGGGTTAGGGCTTACAGGATAGAATGAACACTTACCACTAATAAGCCGACTGAAATTGCTCCAAAGAGAATACGCATCCAAGATAAACTGAACTGATGAAGAGATAACCTCTTTTTCCTCCGTAATACCCCCATCAGTCTGAATCATCTAAGCTTGACATTTTTTATGAAGGGATGGTAAGTTTCAACTGAAAGTTGTTCGGAGTGTAGGTGTGGTTGTGCCAAAGAGGATGGCCAGAACATGCAAGAGTTTGGACCTCTCCAGATACCCTAGCAAATTGATCTACCTATCTGATGCTCACTCCCCCACACCTCTGAATTCTGCTGCTAGATGCTAGCTGCTCCAGGTGAGATATCTAGTGGCTAATAATCACTCAAGGCAGTAGAGTGATCCTGACAGTGAAGATGTAGGCCACATGCGTAAGAAATATGGTGATCCGGAGTCCTGGTGAATGACTTGGGTTTCCCAGCTAAATGCCCCAGCTGTATGGATGAACCTGCAAATAATCTTATGGCATACACATGAACATTGAATAATGATGAATGCAATAGATGTGGTGACAAACCTAGATGATTTATCTTAAATGAGACTAGGGCAGATATCTCACTGTCAAAACCCCGTTAGCTGAAGACGCCATCTTCAACCCCAACTATTGTGGCCACACGTTATGTTGCTACTCAAGAGCTCCAAAATCAATAATAAATAAAAGGTATCTCTTTAGGCTCCCTCATCCTTCTTAAATAGATCCGTATGCACTTTTAGGGTTCGCATGTCACTTTTAGGGTTTGTGCTTTAACTTTTGCACGCATGTGATTCTAATTTGATATTGACTTTTTAAGCATAAAGAAAAAAGGATTATTTTAGCCTACTGTTGACTTTAGTACTGAATGTGTGTACCGAGTTGTTCTAAGTACCAAATGTCCTCAGTCAATCCCCTCTTATGCAGTACCCACTCGAACCTATGGGGATTAAGTAGGTTAGCGGGTGTTTTGTTTCCTAATAGGACGAGGACATTATAGTCCTCCCCACTTGAGATTGCTTGTCCTCAAGCAACTGCAAACTGGGATGTTGCAATACCTATTCTCCTTCCCATGTGGCATCCTTTGGAGGTAATTCTTTCCATTGGATCAAGTATTCTCTAATCACCCGGTTCCATAGTTTTCTTTCTCGAGTCTGTACGATTCATTCTGGAATCAATATCAATAGTACCTCATCATCTAAGGGAGGTAACTTTGTTGATGGATCAATGTGTTTTCCAATGGTATTTTTCAGGTTGGACACATGGAATACATTGTGAATTTTTCTCTCCTGTGGCAGTTCTAGTTCATACACCACCTCTCCCACCTTTCATATTATTCTATAGGGTCCGTAGAAGCGAGGTTTTAAATTTTCCGCTCCTTTCTTCTTGAGTGAAGACTATCTATAGGGTTTGATTCGTAAGTATACCAGATCTCCTACTTCAAAGCTCCACTCAACCCTGTGTCTGTATGCATACAAATTATGTTGATTCTCGGTTGTCTGTAAGTTCTCTTTCAGGATTTTAAGGATATCCTGACTGTCCTATATCCAATCCTTTTCCTTAGGAGCCCTGTTGTCTCCGAATGCTAAATCTGCATAGTCCAAGGTCTCATAACCCTATAATGCCTTAAAAGGTATCATCCTAATAGACATGTGGTAGGTAGTATTGTAGTAGTACTCCCCTAAGTGTAGCCATTTAATCCAGGTTCGATGTTTCCCTGTGACATAGTTCCTTAGGTACCCTTCAATCCACTTGTTGACAATCTCGGTATGTCCATCACTCTGGGGATGATAAATCGTGCTGGTAGCAAGCTCGGTTCCCACTAATATGAATAGCTCCTGCCAGAAGGCACTATGAATCTACTATCCCGATCACTGACAATGGTCTTGGGTAACCCATGTAACCTGAAGACCTCTCTGAAAAATAACTTAGCTACCTAGGCTACGGAGTAATCGGATGATATAGAAAAGAAATGTGTGAATTTGGTCAGTCGATCAACCATGACATATAAGCAATCTCTCCCTTGGACCTTGGGCAATCCTATAATGAATTCCATGGAGATACTTTCCCACTTCTGTTCCGGAATTGGTAGTGGCTGAAGCAACCCTGCTAGATGATGTGCTCAATCTTGTTATGCTGACAAATGCTACATTCTTGCACGTGCTCCATAACTTCCCCCTTGAGGCCCTTCCATGAGAACCTCTCTCGGATCTATTAGGATTATTAATCCTCCCTTTTCGAATTTGGTCATATGTCTAAATCAGGAGTCATGTCTAAATCGGGAGTCCATCTAGTCCATTTTTAGTCACTAGCACCATTCGGTCTACTTGGCCCAATTGGGGCACATGTTTCAGTTACTAAAGTGTGGGGAACACTAATTGAGGCCTACTGCCATTGATTGCACTTACATGCATCAGTTTAGGAGCCTCCTATACCAATCCCTACAATTTAGGAGCCACTGGGAGTGCCAATACCAACCTATTAATTTGTCACAGTGGTCTAGGAACTGAAAACACAGTCTCACAAAGAATACAGACAAATATGCATAAAATTGGCAAAATGGTGCTGCAATGGAAGTAGCAGCTCTGTATAATCAAATGAATAATGAATAATACAATAGAATGATCATGCCAGATGCATGAATGCTGAGACAATTCGAATTCCCAAGGAGGTCATTCGAATTGAATGAGTGAGTCTAGCTGAACTGAATGTAAGCCATAGTGAACACTCAAGTTAACCACTGATCAAAACCCTAATTGACTCAACTGAGTCCTAACTAAAGTCAGAGTGCAATAAATGACTGAGTCTAACTGAAAGTAGCTTAGACACATGTCATTGCAATCCAACCAACAATTGGTAGCGCATCAATGACTCTAATGAACCCCGATGAGGTTAACTGAAGTGTAACTAACCATTAGAAGTGGTTGGAGGCGCCCCTGTTGACTCCAGTTCATTAAATAATTAATTTAATGATGGGAGGCACCTTCACTGCTTTGTTTAACTGATTTTAACCATCAGTTAGCAATAAAGTGCATTTATGACACTCAGATCACCCCGAAGTGTTCCAGTTAGCCTCCCCAAATGAAGGAGAAGGATTAGTTAGCCTCCTCGACTGAAGGTAGGCATGGGTGTGCTCATGCTGATGTCATACAGTGCTCCTCTGGTGTCAATTAAGTCAATAAAACTTAGGATAGTGGTTTAACTATGCCAAATTGACCAAAATGAGTATGTATGGTGGTAAATGTCTCCAACACCCCCCCCCCTTAAGCTATACTCAAGAGAAGTAGAAAACATAAAGTGCATAAGAATTCTAGGGCCCCAGTAACAAAGGCCATAGGTCACCCTGTACAATACTAAAACTCAAACAATGCTCAAAACAAACTAAGTGAGGAAAAACCCAATGGGAAACCCCCCCCCCCTCAAGTTGAACACTAAAAGTAGTTGGATCACCCTGATGAACTCACCCCCAACAGTTAATGGACGTAAGTGAAATTCTTTTCTAAAAATCTCTTGGTGAATATTTCTACGACCTGCTCATCAGTCAGGGAGTATTGCAGAATGATGGTCTTGTCATGCACTAGCTCCCTGATATAGTGCATGTGTATCTCTACATGCTTGGTCCTCTACCTGGTAACTGGATCTGTGGATATCTTAATAGCACTTTGATTGTCACAAAAGAGGACAGTGGACAAAGTACTACCAAGATCAAACTCTGAAAGAATGCCTTGCAACCAAACAGCTTGGATGCAAGCATTCACCGCTCCTCGATACTCGGCCTCTGCTGAAGAAAATGATACGGTGGCCTAGTTTTTGCTATACCCGCAAATGGAGCCACCACCAAACATGAATACATATCTAGAAGTTGAATTTTGATCAATAGAGTCACCCGCCCAATCGGAATATGTGTATCCAACCAGCTCTAGCTCGGAGTCTGCAGCATAGTGAATGCCGTAGGTCCTGGTTCCCTGAATGTACTGGAGGATCCTCTTGGCTGCCTTCCAATGAAGATCATTGGGACGCTGCATGTATATTGATAAATCATTCATGGCATAACATATATCAGGCTAAGAATGAGTCAAGTACAACAAGATACCAATCAGTTGTCGATAAATAGTGCAGTCCATGGGAGGTGTGCTTTTTCCTTCTTCAAGGCTGATCCCTAAAAGGAAAGGGAATGGAGAAGATCTATATTCAGCCATGTTAAACTTGACTAATAGGTATGATATGTATTTGGAATGAGTGACCATTATCCCATCATAATGTTTCTCAATTTCGAGCCCCAAAAATTGTTTAAAGAGCCTTAAATCACTCATTTCAAATACATTGTGGAGAGCAGTTTTGATGACTAAAATAGAAGCAACTATGCTACCTCTGATCAGCAATTCATCAACATATAAAACAATAATAATCAAATTACCATCAAACTACTGTATATACACATTTGGATCTGATCTACACCTTCGAAATTTTTGCGAAAGAAGGAAGGCATCCATCTTGGAATACCACTCTCTTGGGACCTGTTTTAACCCGTATAGTGACTTCTTTATCTTGCAAACCAAAGATGGATCAGAAATGTAGCCCTCAAGATGCTTCATGTATATCTCCTCATGAATATCTCCAGCCAGAAATGCTGACTTAACATCCATATGATGTACTTCACAGTGCTTAGATGCTGAAATTTCCAAAACTAGGCGGATGGAGTCCATTTTTGCAATCGGTGCAAAAGTCTCATGGTAGTATACACCTTGGACCTGGGAGAAACCTTTTGCCACCAGCCTTACCTTATATTTTTAGTTGCTTCCATATACAGCAACCTTAGTCTGAAACACCCACTTGCATTGAACCAATTTCCTTCCTGGAGGAAGAGAAACTAGCTCCCAAGTAGTGTTTTTCTGAAGAGAATTCATCTCTTCATCCATGGCAACTTGCCATATCGGATCCTTCCGAGCATGGTAGTAGGACTTTGGGTCTGAACTTATCATAAAATAACAATATCCAGACAGAAAATAAATAGGACAAGAGAGCGCAATACCTACTCTTTGGAAATCAGACCGGGTTCTCCTTGGATCATCCGTATTTCCAATGTTATCTCCTGCGGAGGAGAGTGTCTGTCGGGCCCAAGTTGGGAGATGATTTTTTACTTTAGGTTCTGATTCAGCATCTGATGTTTTTTGTACACTGATATCATAAATCAGAGGATCCAAATCAGGGTCATCACCCCCAATTTCATCATCATAATATTCAGTAGAATAGGAAGGAAATTCAGCAGTTTTCTCCTTCACTAGTTCCACCTCCTGAAGAGGCTCATCAAACTTGACACTCCTTTCGATGATGATCTGTTTTGTTTTGATATCCAGTAGCCTGAAACCTTTTGATTCATCAGGATACCCAATAAACAGACATCCTATGCTTTGTGGTTGCAAAGCCCTCCTTTTATCAAGTGGAATTCAGGCCCATGCAATGAACCCAAACACCCGCAGATTCAACATATCCGACTTGTGTCCGAAGTATGCTTCGAAAGGGGTCTTCCCTTTCATGAATGAGTGTGGCACTCTATTCTGAATATATGCTGCAGCATGAATGGCTTCAGCCCACAAATTTGTATCCAACTTCTTTGATTCCAACATACAAGTGGTCATCTCCTTGAGAGACCGATTCTTCCTCTCCGCTACACCGTTCTGCTGGGGAGTGTAGGGAACTGAATGATGGACTTGAATACCACATTGGGAGAATATGTGCATAAAATCATTACTAACATACTCCCTGCCATTATCATATCTCAACGTCTTGATCTTTTGGCCAGATGCATTCTCAAACAAGGCCTTCAATTCAGTGAATTTTTCACAGACTTCAGACTTCCTTTTTATAAAGAAGACCCATGTGTACCTGGAAAAATCATCAATAAAAGTCAAAACATACCTAGATCCATTCATGGATGTGATAGACATGGGACCACTGATATCAGAATGTATCATTCCCAAGATGCATGATGCTCGTCTTGCCTTCCCTCAATCGAACTTATGCTCAGGGTGCTTTCCAACAACACAGCCCTTGCAAATTCCATTGGTAGCTTTGATGACCGAGAGGCCTTCAACCATGGAATTTTTCTATAATTTCTGCAAGTATTTGAAGTTGAGATGGCCGAACCTCTCATGACACAGTCTACTAACTTCATTTCCATGAGTTAGCAATGCGGTGGGCTTTGTATCCGCCACAAAATGGGAGAACTCATAAGCTTTTGCATGATGGTTTGCAAGGCCTTTTGCTACAAGTTTCCCAAATGCAAGTTATATGATCTCTACATCATTCGGGCTGAAGGATACTCTCTTGGGCACTCTCATTTGTTTCATTTGATAAGCACTAAGGAGGTTTGATGCCAGAGATGGTACATACAAAACATTTGAAAAATAGCCATTCTCAAGATCTACAGTACCTTATCCTTTGGAAATGATGGTGGAATCATCTCCCATGTGGATAGGAATTGATTTACCAGTCTCCAAAGATAAGAAGGAGTATCTTTCAGCCATCATGTGGTTCAAAGCTCCAAAATCTATCAAGAGTGCTTTGGACTTCAAAGTGCTTTCCATGAGGGCATGACCTTTTTCATGTTGTGGTTCCTGATCTTGCTGATCTCTCCTCCGAAAGCTTTCCAGAAGATTGATTTGATTTCTCTCAAGGAGAAAGGTAGCTTCATCAACTTTATTTTTCATGCAGGCATGTTTAGGGTGGAAGCCCTTCCCGCAGTATGAACACTTGACTTTTTCCTTTCCATGATGCCCTTTTCCTTTGTTCTTCTTTGAGCCAGAAGACTCTTCATGCTGCTGGTTTTCAACTTTAGGCTTAGGAGCTTTGAATTTGGTTTTTGGGTTCTTCTGCTGCTTTCCTTTAACCTTTATATCTTTGGGACCTAAGACATGGAGGGCTTGATCACAAGAGGATCTGATGATCCCCATCTAGACAAGCTTATCATGTTCACTTGTTAGGGACTCAATGAAGGCATTGAGTGAAGGCATATTCCATCTAGGGGTTGTGAGCTTCCCCGCACCGAATGTAGAGACAAACACTGAATAATCAGCTCCAATTTTGGAGAGTATGGTGAGGATGAGCTGATCATCCTTCTTCTCCACCTTACATTGCTTCAATAGTAAGACAATGTGCTTGAACTTTGTGAAAAATTCATTCAAGGTCTCGAAACTGGAAGGCTGGAGAGACATCAACTCATTCTCAAGCTGGTATACTATCAAATCATCCTATATTCCATACAATATTTCCAATTGGTCCCGTATTTCCTTTGGATTCTTCAATCCCAATAGATGGAAAAGAAGATCCCGGGAAATAGAGAGACACAAGAATCTGAATGCTTCATATTTCTTGTTCAAGAATCTAGTTTTGTCTGTCACAGAAGTAGGCTCTTCTTCAATGTCCATAGTGACGCTATAAAGTCCTCTGGCACGTATTTGTATCTCCATGTCTTCTTTCCATGAGTGGAAATTGAACGGAGTCAAGAGTTCTACAGAAGAAGCCATCTGAAACTGCTGGAGCGAATGCTTTCACCTGTTAAAAACCTGAAAATCACAACAAAAGGGGCACCGTAAGGTCAGACAGCCTACACATTTTAGGCTTTCATCACACCCAGCATAGTCAATCAAGCAAGCTTGATCAACAATTTCCTTACTTGGGGTATTAAGTGGTAAGCCTTGGCTTCTAGTGTAGTGTTAGAATTTTGAGCTTTTGCTCAATTTTTCATGCAAGATCTGTCAAAAACCTTGTTTTTGAGAGATCTGAGCTTCGTCCCTCCATGAGATCTGATACCATATTAATTTGTCACAGTGATCTAGGAACTGAAAACACAGTCTCACAAAGAATACAGACAAATATGCATAAAATTGGCAAAATGGTGCTGCAATGGAAGTAGTAGCTCTGTATAATCAAATGAATAATGAATAATACAATACAATGATCATGCCAGATGCATGAATGCCAAGACAATTCGAATTCCCAAGGAGGTCATTCAAATTGAATGAGTGAGTCTAGCTTAACTGAATGTAAGCCACAGTGAACACTCAAGTTAACCACTGATCAAAACCCTAATTTACTCAATTGAGTCCTAACTGAAGTCGGAGTGCAATAAATGATTAAGTCTAACTGAAAGTAGCTCAGACACATGTCATTGCAAGCCAACCAATAAGTGCTAGCACATCAATGACTCCAATGAACCCCGATGAGGTTAACTGAAGTGTAACTGACTATCAAAAGTGGTTGGAGGCGCCCCTGTTGACTCCAGTTCATTAAATAATAAATTTAAAGAAGGGAGGTTCCTTCACTGCTTAGTTTAACTGATTGTAACAATCAGTTATCAATAAAGTGCATTTATGACACTCAGATCACCCCCGGAGTGCTCCAGTTAGCCTCCCCGAATGAAGGAGAAGGCTTACTTAGCCTCCTTGACTAAAGGTAGGCATGGGTGTCCTCATGCTGATGTCATACATTACTCCTCTGATGTCAATTAAGTCAATAAAACTTAGGATAGTGGTTTAATAGGCCAAATTGACCAAAATGAGTGTGTATGGTAGTAAATGTCTCCAACACAACCAAGGTCAGTTGAGTTGAGTTGGTGACTAGTCAACCTAAGTTAGGAGTCAGTTACATTCAGTTAGCACTAGGTTTGCATGGCTACATGCAGGAGAGGTGCATTTCTCACCTACCTCAGTCAGTTAGCCTCAGTCAACACTAAAGTAGACACTTGAGTTGTGTTTTAGAAACCTGTTGAACTCTAGTAATGGTTTAGACAAGGTCAGTTAACTATTGAGTCCTCCAACAGTGATTTAGACAAGGTCTTAGTTACCTACAGTCAAGTAGAGTGTAATCAATTTGAATTTCCTCATGTGGATTTGAATTTCTTGTGGTTATTTATCCATTGTAATTCATTGTAATTATTATCTAGTTACTCTTTGATTAATGAAAAGCATCCATAGTTGTAAGCCATTTTTGCACTATTTCATTCTTCAATAACTGAGTAAATTGTGTGATCTATCCTACAAGTTGTATGTTTGTCCACATATCTATGTGCTCAATTTATTATGATATTAGAGCCTTGGTGGACAAGGCACCTCTCCTCTTCAAATCTCCAGCTGGATCATTTTTTTGAGCAAAATTTCTCCTTCCAGTACTGCACCAAAAGCAAAGAATTCACCACTTAATATGCCAAGTTAGGAAATTGTTGATCAAGCTTGCTTGATCAACTATGCTGGGTGTGAAGGAAATTCCAAAAGTGTAAACTATCAACCTTCATTGTATGTTTGATTTTGTGACAGGTTATCATCTCTTCTCACAGCATTCGAAACAAGCAGCCCTTTCTTCTCACTGCATTCGCTACAGCAGCTCATTCCTCCTTACTGCATTCAAAATGGTTCATTTAGTAGAGCCTCTCACTCCCTTCAACTATCACCAGTGGAAGGAAGACATGGAGGTACTGCTCTGCACCAAGAAGCTCTTCATACTCACAGAAGAAACAAAGGTAGTGCCTATTCTGAATCAAGACAAAGAAAAGTACTTGATCAGGCTTGATAAATCTCATGGATACTTATTCTCCTCATTCTCTCGAGATCTCCGATTCCACATCCAAGGATTGAAGACTCCTAAGGATATTTGGGACAAGCTTGCTTCCTTATTTTATAAGCAGGGTGAGATGAGTGTCCATCAGCTAGAAAATGAACTAATCTCTATTAATCCAACCAATTTCGAATCACTGAATGAATTTTTCACAAAATTCAAGAACCTGATATACTAGTTGAAGCAATTCAAGGTGGAGAAGGAGGATGATCAGCTCATTCTTTCCATTCTCTCAAAACTCAGTGAAGACTACTCAGTATTTTTGTCAACTTTTCAATCGGTGAGGATCACTACTCCAAATTGGCCTGATGCCCACTCTTTATTCTTTAATTGCATATCTCACTTATGAGCATGATAAGTTGATCCAAATGGGGATCATTCAATCTTCCAGAGATCAAGCACTGGTTGCAGGAGGACCTAAGGGAGAAAATGATAAATGAAAGCAAAGAGATAAGTCTCCTATGAAGAAAGAGTAGTCAAATGAGCCTTCAGGTTCGAAGATAAGAAAGAATAATGGCAAAGGCAAGGTCCTCTACTCTTACTGTGGAAGGGGCTTTCATTCAGAAAGCTCCTGTATGAGAAGACAACTTGATGAAATGGCTCTTCTTTTGAAGAAACATAACATTTCTGCACCTACTAGCGCAAGGAAGGATGACTCTGAAGAAGAAGATGAAGAATGCCAAAGGAAAGGCCATGCACTAAAGGTTTGTTGCTTGTCAACACATGTCTTCATCATTGGTTCTGGATCTTCCATCCGTATGGCTGCATCGAGAGAATCATTCTCTTCTTTTCAATCCCTTAATGGTCCTAGTATTCAGATGGGTAATAACAGTAAAGTCCAAACAAAATGGAAGGGATCTATCAAGCTTGAACATGGAAGATTCAAATATGTGCTATTTGTTCCCTCCCTAGCTTCAAACATGTTATCATTCTACAATATGACCCATACTGGCTCTCCAAAGCGAGTGATCTTTGGTCCTGACTCAATAGAGATCACAGATATCTCTACTGGGAACATCATAGCGAAAGGTGTTGCAAATCATGCCTCAAAAGCATATGAGTTCTCACATTTCATGCCTCCTTCAGAACCAGTGCACTCTCAGTAGCTACTTGCAAGGGAAGGTAAAATCATTTCATCTGCTTCTTTTGCAGCTTCTACCAGTATTGCGGATCCATCTTTTTCAGTTTATGAGATTGAGATTCAGGGTGATTCAGATCTAGATTCAGTCCCTACTTCCAAACTGGAAGCTAGGAAGATTACTGGAAACCCATCTAACACTCAAAAAGGAAAGAGCCTTGCGCTATGCCATGCAATCTTACCTCCTTTGTAGAGATGCAATAGACTCCCTATAAGATTCTACATGGCAAGGGATCAGTCTCACTACATTTAGAAGAATAGATGTGATCATACACCTCTTCATCCAGCAAGAGACAAAGGTTACATTCCTCCTTCCTTCCATCATCAATTTTGCAGAAGAAGGAGAAGTCTACATGTCAGGCCCCAAAATACCTATGCACATCACACCTTGCATGCTGCTTCGCTACCTCACAGAGATGAAGATTGCAGCAACATATTTCAAGTTTTTCAAACTTGAATCCTGATTCTACCTACTTAGATAGAGGGAGGGATTTTTTCCCATGTGGTTTTTTCCCCGGCTCCTTGTATTAAGCAGTTAGTTTATTTTACTTGACGTAATGGGTGACCTATGGTCTTAGTTTCCAGGGCCCACAGATTGTCCAAGTTAGAATTCAGGGGGGGTATTAGGATTATTAATCCTCTCGTGTCCAATTTGGTCATATGTCTAAATCAGGAGTCATGTCTAAATCGGGATTCCATCCAGTATATTTTTAGTCACTAGCACCATTGGGTCCACTTGACCTGATTGGGGCACATGTTTCAGTTACTAAAGTGTGAGGAACACTAATTGAGGCCTACTTCCACTGATTGCACTTGCATGCATCAGTTTAGGAGCCTCCTAAATCAATCCCTACAATTTAGGAGCCACTAGGAGTGCTGATACCAACCAAGGTCAGTTGAGTTGAGTTGGTGACTAGTTAACCTAAGTTAGGAGTCAGTTACATTCAGTTCTAGCCCTCTAAATTCAGTTAGTGCTAGGTTTGCATGGCTACATGCAGGAGAGGCACATTTCTCACCTACCACAGTCAATTAGCCTCAGTCAACACTGAAGTAGACACTTGAGTTGTGTTTTAGAACTCTATTGAACTCCAATAATGGTTTAGACAAGGTCAGTTAACTATTGAGTCCTCCGACAGTGATTTAGACAAGGTTTTAGTTACCTAGAGTCAAGTAGAGTGTAATAAAATCAAATTTCCTCATGTGGATTTGAATTGCTTGTGGCTATTTAGCCATTGTACTTCATTGTAATTATTATCTAATTACTCTTTGATTAATGAAAAGCATTCACAGCTGCAAGCCATTTTTGCACTGTTTCATTATTCAATAACTGAGTAAATTGTGTGATCTATCCTGCAAGTTGTGTGTATGTCCACAGATCTATGTGCTCAATTTAATAGGATCTGTCTGTAGGTCTTCAAGAAACCCTGATGTCCTGATAGTGGAGATTCATGTGCCGCCTGTATGATTTTCTTTCTTAAAGCTAATTCTGGAACGAGGTATATCCTGCTCTTGTAATAGATGATGGCATCGACAATTTTGTACCTATCATCCAGAACCTGCCCATCCAATAATTCGCAAGTGAATTTATTTTTGGAGTACTCTACTAAGAGAAGAGCCCTCCAATCTGTAGATATGCTCTTGAGGGATAATGAAGCAGGTCGTCTGGATAATGCATCAGCAACTATATTATTCGTACCTTTCACATACTCTATCTCGAAATCGAAGGCTTGTACTTTGCTGACCCATTTCTATTGGTGCTCATTTAGTTCCTTCTGCTCCAAGAAGTAATTGAGGTTGTTATGATATGTCCTGATTTTGAACTTGTTTCCCACTAGGTACTATCTAAATTTCGTGAGAGCATGTAATATGGCTAGCATCTCCTTATCATATATGGAGTAGTGGAGCTCATAGTTCTTCAAGTTCCTACTCTCAAATGCAATAGAGTGATAGTTTTGCATCAATACTATTCCTAGCCCTTCCCCTAATCCATCACATTCTACTACAAATGGTTGTGAGAAGTCTGGTAATGCTAAAACTGGGCAAGAACTCATAATGAATTTCATCTCCTCAAAATTTTTATGTGCTAATTCTGTCCAGGTGAAGGCTCCCTTTTTTGTGAGATCTGTGAGGGGCGCGTAAAATTGGGAGAACCCCTTAACATACCTCCGATAATATGTGCAAAGGCATAAGAAGCCTCTCAATTCTGTGACTATTTTTGGCGCAATCCAATCCCTGATAGCTCGGATTTTCCCCATATCAACCTGTACTCCTTTTGCATTGATTATGTGCCCTAGATATAGCATTTCCTTCATGACAAATTCACATTTGGACATTTTCACGTAAAGCAAGTGTTCTTCTAGAATGCTCAATACTTCGTCCAGATGTTTCATATGTTCCTCCCATGTTTTGTTGTAAATCAAGATGTCATTAAAGAATACTAGAAAAAACTTACATAACTGAACTCTGAAAGTATGGTTCATGCATGACTGAAAAGTGGCTGGAGCATTGGTAAGTCCAAAAGGCATGACCAGGAATTCATAGTGACCATAGTGACAACGAAAAGCTATTTTAGAAATGTCTTGATCCCTTACTCAGATCTGATGGTACCTCAAGAGAAGATCAATCTTTGAAATGTATTTGGCACCCCACAGCTCGTCCATGAGTTCATCAATCCTAGGGATGGGATACCTATTTTTGATGGTCTTTTTGTTGAGTGCTGGGTAATCGATGCAATTCGTAGTGTACCATCGTTCTTCTTGACTAAGACCATTGATGATGCAAAGGGGCTAGAACTGGGTCGAATGTATCCAAGCTCCAATAATTCTTTGATCGTCTTCTCAATCTCATCCTTGTATATTTTGGGATGCCGATAAGGAGTGTTGATGACTACCTGTGTCCCCTCCTCTAGCTCAATGATGTGCTCAAATCCCCTATCTGGTGGTCTAACTGCTGGAAGGTACCGAAATACCTTTTCGTGCTTCTGTAATAAGGCTTGAATATCATCTGGGTGTTGTGTGTTGTTCTCTGGGGATCTCTTAAAGGTGACAAAACATTCTGCAACCCATTCTATATCATCCTATCTGAGTACTACCTCCATTCCCTGTGAAGAGACTGGTTTTGGGGGATAAGTGTTCATGCCCCTCAAAACTACCCGTTTTCCATCTAGCCCTTAGAATTCCATTTCCATTGCTCGGTAGTTTGTAGTATATTTCCCTATTGAATAAAACCATTGAACTCCTAGTACCACATGAGTATCTTCCACATATACTACATAAAATGAATCTGTCATCTGGTAGTTTCCTCATGTGACATTCAATTTTGGAATCTAATAGTTGCACTCCATGCTGGAGTTTTCGGCTACAGCTACAGTAAATCCCTCGAACTTCTCTGTCTGAATACCCATCTTGGCTACCCAAGATGAGTTAATGAAAATGTGGGTTGCTCCCCCATCAATCAATACTCCCACTCTGTGGCCCTCTACTACTCCTCTGACCCTGAGAGTATGGAATCTAGGTAATCTAGATAACGTAGCAATGACTCCCTCTGTTGTATCACCCTAGAGTGACACTTCCTCTGCTACACGTAGTTCTTATGTTGCCTCCTGCTCATAGTCCTCCCCATCACTGTCCGAATACACTTCGATGTAGTGAGCCTTGGCCTTCCCTGCGCACCTGTGTCCTGGAACCCATGGTTCCTAACAAGTAAAACATAATTTATTTCACCTCAAATATTTCCTAGTGTCCTCAAGTAACCATGTTTTCTTTGGAAAATCCTGTTGGAAAGGTTTCTTGTCCTTGTCCCTAACTGGAAATTTGGTTTTGAGAGGGAACCTATTCTTTAGAACTGAATCTTGAAGATCTCTGGCTTGACTAATGGCATCCTGTAGAGTGGGGGGTTTGTAGGATTTCACCCATCCCCGTAGTGGATTTGTTAGGGCCTCGATAATCAACATCATCAACCTGCTCTTTGACACATTTGTTACCATGACTACTATCCTCTGGAATTCTGAGATGAAGGCCTCAGCACTACCTATCTGTTTGAGTTGAGACAACTATCTGAAATGTATCTTTGGATCCTTCCTCTTGAACCTCTCCATGAATTTCTGAGTGAACTCACCATAGGAGTGAATGGTGTTGTGACCTAATGTAACTAATATGTGGTACCACCACTCATGGGCCTCTCCATCCAAGTGGAGAGTATCCAATTTAATGACATCTATCTTTGTCATGGGATTGAGTTGGAAATAGGTATCCAAATTCTGTACCCATATCCTCATTGAACCTCCATGAGTCCCATCAAAGTTTGGGATGGTCAACCTTCCCAAGGTTTTCTTCAACTCATAGTTATGATTGAATCCCTTGTTGAAATTCCTGGCCCTATTCCTACTCTTCATGTTGCAAAAATCCAAAAAATACATGGCTGCATGAAACTCATCCCCCAAGTCCCTGTATTCCTGCAAATAAGCCCCAAAGGGTTCGCTAGGTTCTACCTGCATGACTGGACCTCCTATTGCATCTGCTAAGAAGCGAGGCATAGTAGTCCTGCTAGAAGGTCTGATATATATGTGAGGTGTATTCTGTATATTGATGTATGCAACCTTCCCACTGCTGCTTGTAGACCCTCTATCTACCGGTGAGGGAGGTGTACTGTTGTTACCTGGTTCTGCTTTCATCGATAATCTATTGATTGCATTGAGTACATATTTTTTCCCTTTTGCTAAGTCTTGCAATGTAGATACTAAGTTGTGAAAATCCATACTATCTTCATCGTCTCCCGCTCCTTTTCCCCTGTCAGAGTGTATACATGTTGGGTCCATGTCTTAGTTGGTATCTTCTAGTTGGATATCCTCAAAGTCCTCCGTGTACCTACTCCTTATTTTCCTATAGGTTACAAAAGTATCTTCTTCTGTATTCATTTAATTTTCATTTCTTAAGCCCACAGCTGGCAAAGAAGATAGCTCTGATACCATTGTAATATCCCAAATACTAATATTTTCTAGTTCTATGCAAAATTACTGAAATAGCAGGGAATGCAAACTGCCATGCAAAATTTCCCTATATTATAGCTGAATTTAGGGTTAGGGTTTACAGGATAGAATGAACACTTACCACTAATAATTCGGTTGAAATTGCTCCAAAGAGAATACGCATGCAAGATAAACTAAACTGATGAAGAGATAACCTCTTTTTCCTCTGCAATACCACCAACAGTTTGAATCAGCTAAGCTTGAAATTTTTTTTATGAAGGGATTGTCAGTTTTAGCTAAAAGTTGGTCGAAGTGTAGGTGTGCCCATGTCGGAGAGGATGGTCGTAACATGTAGGAGTTTGGACCTATCCAGATACCCTAGCGAATTGATCTACTTGTCTAATGCTCACGCCCCCACACCTCTGATTTCTGTTGCTAGCTGCTCCAGGTGAGAAACCGGTTGCTAATAATCACTCAAGTCAATAGAGTGATCCTGTCAATGAGGATGCAGACCACATGCGAAAGAAATATGGTGATCTAGAGTCCCGATGAATGGCTTGGGTTTCCCATCTATATGCCATACCTATACGGATGAACCTACAAATAATATTCTGGCATACACGGAAACACTGAATAATGATGAATGCAATAGATGCAAGGACAAACCTGGATGGTTTATCCTAAATGAGACTAGGGCAGATATCTCACTGCCGAAACCCTGTTAGTTGAAGACGTCATCTTAAACCCCAACTGCTATGGCTGCACGCTGTGCTGCTACTCAAGAGCTCCAAAATAAATAATAGATAAAAGGTATCTCTTTAGGCTCCCTCATCCTTCTTAAATATATCCTTATCCGCTTTTAGGGTTCGCATGTCACATTTAGGGTTTGTGCTTTTACTTTTGCATGCATGCGATTCTAATTTGATATTGACATTTTAAGCCTAAAGAGAAAAGGCTTCTTTTAGCCTACTGCTGACTTTAGTACTGAATGTGTGTCCCGAGTTGTTCTAAGTACCAAATGTCCTCAGTCAATACCCTCTTATGCAGTACCCGCTTGAACCTATGGGGATTAAGTAGGTTAGCAGGTGTTTTGTTGCCTAATCGAACAAGGGCATTACAGTCCTCCCCGCTTGAGATTGCTTGTCCTCAAGCAACTACAAACTAGGATGCTCTAATACCTATTCTCCTTCCTATGTGGCATCCTCTGGAGGTAATTCTTTCCATTGGACCAAGTATTCTCTAATCACCCGATTCCAGATTTTTCTTTCTCAAGCCTGTACGATCCATTCTGGAATCAGTATCAATAGTCCCTCATCATCTAAGGGAGGTAACTCTATTGATGGAGCAATGTGTTGGCCAATGTTCTTTTTCAAGTTCGACACATGGAATACATTGTGAATTTTGCTCTCTTGTGGTAGTTCTAGTTCATATGCCACCTTTCCCACCTTTCCTATTATTCTGCAGGGTCTGTAGAAGCGAGGTTTTAAATTTTCTACTCCTTTCTTCTTGAGTGAAGACTGTCTATAGGGTTGGAGCCGTAAGTATACCAGATCTCCTACTTCAAAGCTCTGCTCAACCCTGTGTCTTTCTGCATACAACTTCTAGTGATTCTGGGTTGTCTGTAAGTTCTCTTTTAGGATTTTAAGGATATCCTGACTGTCCTGTATCCAATCCTTTGGCTTAGGATCCCTGTTGTCTCCAAATGCTAAATATTCATAGTCCAAGGCCTCATAGCCATATAATGCCTTAAAAGGTGTCTTCCTAATAGACATGTGGTAGGTATTATTGTAGCAGTACTCCCCTAAGTGTAGCAATTTAATCCATGTTCGTTTCTTCCCTGTTACATAGTTCTTCGGGTACCCTTCAATCCACTTGTTGACAATCTTGGTTTGTCCATCACTCTGGGGATGATAACTCATGCTGGTAGCAAGCTCGGTTCCCACTAATCTGAATAACTCCTGCCAGAAGGCACCTGTGAATCTACCGTCCCGATCACTAACAATGGTCTTGGGTAACCCGTGTAACCTGAAGACCTCTCTAAAAAATAACTCAGCTACCTAGGCTGCGGAGTAATCGAATGATATAGAAAAGAAATGTCAACCTAGGGAACTAGTAGGTTGGTGAAACATTATTTGCAAATAGTCTTATTTGGAAATTATTTAATTGGGGACATGACAGTCCTCCCCACACAATATTTCTTGTCCTCAAGCAATTCCAATTTTTTATGCTTCAAAATTTGTTCATTTTCCCAAGTGGCATCCTTATTTTGTACTCCTTCCTTGGCACCAAGTGCTCTCTTGTTGTTCTACTCATAAATTTTATTTAGTTGCAACTTGAGTAGTGTCCCTCATGTACTGCAATTTTGTGTTCCCAAAAGTAAAGATATGTCGATTGTCCATATTGATATATCATGTAACATCACCACTAACACCAAAAGGATTAATCAAATCCATAAAAACCAAATTTGCACAAATAATATTTACCTCCATATTTTGGACACATTTTCTGAACTTTCCCCTTTTTGCTTCTGTATAATTCTTTGAAGTTGGTACTAAGTTACCAAACTTTGAGTTTCTTAAGATTCCAAGAAAAGTTCAAAGAGGAACCACCATGCTTGCTACTGCACTACGCTGATTACAATCATCTTCTCAAGTGGTGACTAAATATCCAATGTTGCTTGCTTCCCCCAAAATTGAAACCAATGAGACCAAAAATGATCCCAGGGTCCCATATGATCCTAATACATGCATGGTGTGAAGTTTTTATGATTAAATGCCATGAACACCAAGCATGTGAAAATTGAATCCATCTCTCAAAAGGTTTCCCACATAGGAATTGGAACACTGCTCTGCAAAGAACAACTCAAATAGCTGAAGGTTGGTTTTCTTTATCAAACCAACAATGGAACTACTACTCCAAGTGAGATGAAAC
The DNA here is from genome assembly GCA_001517045.1 of Pseudotsuga menziesii. Classification (NCBI taxonomy): domain Eukaryota; kingdom Viridiplantae; phylum Streptophyta; class Pinopsida; order Pinales; family Pinaceae; genus Pseudotsuga; species Pseudotsuga menziesii. Next base: position 922,418 of record LPNX010834718.1, on the reverse strand, counting down.
CAGGCAATGCTAGGATTCCATTGCTTGAATTGTACCCTTGAAAAAATAAAGAGTACAAAATATAGATCGTGAAACTACATAAAAACATCATAGAAATGTACATCAAGAAGGTACAGCTTGAAACAATCATGAAAGTGCTTGTACATCCAAGTAAGTAGGTCATCATGTGTCTCATACACACAAGCATCAAGTATTATATCATACCTGCCCCAATGACATAGGTGAGGATCCCATGTCCTATAATGTTGCTCCAAAAGAATGTAATATGCATCAAAATAATAATCATCGATGTGTTCTTTCCTCTAAGAAGTGAATGAAGAACCTCCACCAAAATTTGAACCAAATAAGGAGCAAAGAAAACATCAGGACTTCAATTGGCTCAAAGAAGTAACATCAATACACCCATGAATATGTATATCATCATAATGCAATAAAGGATGTTGTTTTCAACAATAATGTTCTTCAATCATATATCACTTCACCCAAGTCTGGGATGAAGTTCCTCCAATATCAAATGGACTAGGCAAGGAGCAATGAAAAATCATGAGTCTCCAAGTGACTCAAGTGAATAGAATAAGTGCATCCATGTAGATGTGTATCATCGTAATGTAACAAAGGATGTTTCTGAAAATGTAAATAATATGATTCTCTAATAATGTCATCATCAAAAGGATAGATATAACTTCCATACTCCTAATGTGGCACCATTAAAAAGAAACCTTTCACCCAATTTTCATCCCCAATTGATGTGGTTGAAAATGAAGTAGGGAGAGAATAATTGTGAACCAAACTTACCTCTTTGCAACTCTTACCTATCAAACCTTTGAATGCATATTCTCCATAATTGGTTGGTCCAATGTTGTGAGATCATGTGCCTCCTCTAAGGTTGTGCAACTCTCACCAAGAGGCAACTCATAATCCCTCTGAACAATAATAAGTGTTTGGTTTCCTTCTTATTGGAATGTAGTGTCTCCAAGCACCTGCATATCAACATGTACCTCATGTTCCACCATAACATGAGTTTCCTCCTTTGTAACATAAATTATTTCAGCCATTGAATGATTGTTTGATATGTAGGAGGGTGTAAAGGACCCTTGCAACCTATCTTGAAGTTACTCAATCTACACCATAGATTTTTGGAGTGCATTTTGGGTGGACTCCAACTAATTAGATAGATCATAATTATCTTCTACATTCTTAAAGGTTAGTCCATGATACAAACCAACAAGATCAATTAAATAATCTCTATCATAAATCATATTCAAAATATTACCATTGATGTTGAATATTTCCTTCTGAATTTTCTATATGTCCTCCATGGATTATTTCTCCTCCATGCTCCAACCAAATTTTGAGACAAAATCATGTGTGACATGGAGAGTATTTAGGGCCTCTTGAATATTCTTTTCATCCATCCTCGATGACCCTTCGAGAAAAATGGATTCTTGTTGAGGAACCCCCTCTTCTTCTTTCTTCTTGATTTGATCAACTACTTGAAGCTCAAGTGGTGATGGGGAAGTTGATCTTAGTTCTTCATTATCTACTACAAGGTCTTCATATTCATGCTTATGATAACTTTTTATTGCAGTAACATTTTCAAATCTGATCTCTATGTCACCAACATAGAGTTGTGAGCACCCATCAATAGGTACTCCTTCATAGTTCAAGGATCCATCAATAGATTCTCTTTGATTTGCAAAACCCCCATTAGTAGGGATTGTGTTCTTGTATTCACCTTCCTCTTTATGTTATTCTCTACAATAACCTTGATTTCATTGATGATCCACTTCATGATTCTTCGTTTCTTCCTTTAATGGTGTGTCTAGGCTCTTTTCACAAGTAGGATGATTTTTTCTCATTTCATGCTCCAAAATTGTGGATTGTTGATTGTCCCTTAATGAATTCACATTGAATTATTGTGCCTAAATTCATACAACCAATCACAAAAGTATTCAAAAGGAAGTGTCTTATGTTTCTCTCCATTATGGAAACTATTACTACCCCTTATTGCCAGCTTACCCCTAAGTTGTCTATCCATCAATTCGAACCCTTACATGAGTTGCTTGGTCATACCATAAAAATATGACTTAATGAATTTATTAAATTCATATCTATCATCCATAACTTAAATAGGTTCCAATACCATGCTATGGTACCACTGTAATTTCCCTTTTTTGGAAGTTTGGATAAAATTACAAATTGGGCAAAATTCGAGCTTAACTAGTCATGACTCTAGAGGGATCCAACTTTCACCAAATGGTCCCAAATTTGAAAGGAAATGGCATGATGAGTCTTAAAAAATTCCAAGGTGGTTAAATTATACTTTGTATCATACTTTATACCTCTGAAACCATGTTTGGGGCTGATGACAAAATGGCCAAAATTACTAGGGAATTGTGATCAAATCCCCCCTAGGGTGTAGGCCAACTAGGATTCCCAAATCATGTACGAACCTACCAAATTTGTAAGAATATTATGGGGAATGATATAATACCTCATGGAATATCATTACAGTGTTTATTAGTTCTTCAAAAAATTTATAGAGTTCCACATTCATTTGATAACTTTCCGTGAAATTGCTTATGGGGAAATTGCATAACTAGCTCGATTTTGACATATGAAAGGTAGAGTTAAAGGCTCGGATAATGATGTGACATATAGATACCATATACCAAATAAAAATTTCTTCCCCAACAGTATTAAACACCATATAAATCCCCTTTTACAAGTATTGTATACAACTCATTCAGTATGGGAGTCAAATACATGAAAACTAGTGAATTCGTAGCATAGAATTGCAAGAGTTTCACATATGGATTTCTTGGATTTCGACCCAAGGAGAATAAGGAAATGAAATTACATAGTAATTCATATATATGGATATCAAAAAATCATCAAACTCAAGTAACATCCCTCATACAAAACTGATACAAGACTCCTTCAAGCTTGAATCCAAAGTCATGGAAACTAGTGACTCAATGGCATGGGAATGCAAGCTTTTCACACATGAGTTTATTGGATTTTGAGACACGTAGAATAAGGAAATAAAATTAAAGAGTAATACATCATATATTTATTTCCCAAAATAATCTAACTCGTAGAATATCCCTCATACAAATCTAGTATAAAACTAATTCAAGATTGAAGCCAAAATCCATGAAAACTAGTGATACAATGGCATGAGAATGCAAGCTTTTCACACAGGAGTTGCTTGGATTTAGAGATGAATATAATATGGGAATTAAAGTACAGAGTATTACATAATATATGTCTTCCAAAAAATCATTAAAATCAGAGAAAATTCTTTATACAAATCTCGTGTAAATTCACCTCAATATTGAAGCCAAATCCATGAAAACTAGTTATTAAAGAGCATGGGAATGCAAGCATTTCATACATGTATTTATGATATTTTGACCTATAAAAAATATGGAAATAATATTACAGATACATGAATCATGTATCAAATCTTGGGCATCAACTATACTTAGCAAAGCGCAAGCACCACACCAACAAGTGCACCATCAAATGAGAGTGTGGGGGAATGGAGATGAAGGAATGAGATAATGGGGAGATAGATGAGAATTTGATTGTATGGAAATTCAACCTATGAATAAAACTCCTTAATTAATCTTCCATGATAGATCTAAATGGATTTTCCATCAAGCAACTTGGAAAGGAATCCAACTCCCTCGAAATTGGTTCACAAACAGGGAGAGTGAACACTCACCATGCAATGGACAAGCAAAAGCTCTCCAAAATGACAAAGGCCAATTAAAAAATGATCAAACCCTATTCTCCTTCCTCATGAAATACATTTATTAACTTCATGAGGCATACTAAGGTCGAATTTCCCTCCATGAGATTCCTCCAACTCATCTTAGTGCTTTCGTAACTCTCATGACACTTGTCTTCCTCTTCATGCTGCAATTATTTCCCCAATTCGAATGGTTGCCTCTAACTCCCAAATTCAACCTATTGGTGGCTATTTTTAGCCGTTTAATGTCATATTTTTCATATTTCAGCAATCAGGTCTGAATTTTTCATACTTGTCATAGAATCTTCAATCATTTGTTGTCATAGAGTGCATAGAATCTCCTTCCAAGTGGTACACCTTGTATTCTAGTCTCTTCCTCTTCCATGGGAGTTACCCTCCTTTACCAATTCGAATTCCTTGCTCATTATATGATATTTGACACCACATCACCATCCAATAATTTTACATTACCCATGTGTTCGAATTTGGGTGAATATCATGCCAAGTGTGTGGGGAATCTAGTCACCAAAAGGATCCACAAGCTTCCAAGTGTCTTCATGAACCCATGCCACCTTATTTTCTTAGAATCTATCATTTATGTGACCCATTTAAATCTGAATATGGTAAACTAAAGTCATTTTGGGTCCCATAGCCCCTTATTACAAAATTTATGTCTCCATCTCAAGCTAGGGAACTAGTAGGTTGGTGAAACAGTATTTACAAATAGTCTTATTTGGAAATTATTTAATTGGGGAAATGACATTTTTTATAAGATTTTAAAATTAAATATATATTTATTCATTCAAAATATTTATACAATTACCAACCATTTTAAAAGTATTTCTAAAATGACTCAAAGTTTCAAGTACATTATTTATTTATATTTGTAAACAATTTCCCTAGAAAAAAAGGATCACCGTGTAAATTTTCCTTTAATATTCAAACTAGGGCTAATAGTGCATGCAAAATCTCTACTAATAACCACACACAAATATATTTTACATTATGCATCGGAATATAAAAATGAGAAATAAATCACAACATCACATCACAATATTGACACTATTATTTTGGGTATGGAAACCCCCGAAAAAAAACAAGATGGGAAAACTGGTGCAGCAGTCAGATATAGATTTTATTATGAGAAAATATGGAGTGTTTACAATACTACAAATTCACCCAAACCTAGCGAATGCAGTTACACGGCAGAATCATTGGGAAAAACCCCAGCTAAATCTCAACACCCTCCTGTGTGAGTGTACGGCCCAACTGTACGAAGCTCGGTGATCATGTTGCTCGATCATCTGTCTTCCCAGCTAAATCCTCTGTCTGACTTTCTCTCCCTGTCGGTATCCTGTCTCTGTCGTAATACAAGTGTGTTTCCTCTCCACCAATTGATCTCTCTTTTATAACTTTAGGTAAAGCGAAAACCCTAATTTCACTTTCACTTTAACTAGTGGTAAAGCAAAAACCCTTATTTCACTTTCACTTTAACTAGTGTTTCACTAAAGTTAATTTAGATCACTTTAATTTATTTTCCAAAGTAAACTTAGGAAAAGTAAATTAAATACAACTGGTTTCCTAATTTAAGTCTTCTGCATGCAAGAACACATGCATGCAGGAAGACCTTCCTTGTTGCTAGTAGTTTAACACTCCCTCTCAATGAGGAAGGTATTCGGTAACAACCCCAACTTATCCATGAACTTCACAAAACCATGTCTACAAATTTCCTTGGTGAAAATGGCTGCCACCTTCTCAACTGTATGTATATACTCCAACCGAATGGTTCCTATCTGAACACAGTCTCTCAAGAAGTGGTATCTCATGTCTATGTGTTTGCTCCGGTCATGGAACTTTGGATTATTAGATAGCTTGATGCCACTCTAATTGTCATGATGAACTATTTTAGCCTCTAGATCACACTCGAACAACCCTGCAAGTAACTTCCTCAGCCACATACCATTACAAGAATCCATGCTGACCGCCATGTACTTAGCCTCTGTCGAGCTCAATGCAACTGACTTCTACTTCCTGCTGAACCAAGAGACAACCCCTGATCCAATGCTGAAACAACAAACTGAATTACTCTTCTGGTCCTCTACACATCCTACCTAGTCAGTATCTATGAAACCTGCTAACTGTACACTCCCCTTACGCTCATAAACCAATCCATACTCCATTGTACCTCTGATGTAGCGAATTATGTGCTTTGCAGCCGTCCAATGCACTCTCCGAGGGTCCACCATGAACTAAATCAAAGAGTTGATAGCAATTCTGATGTCTGGTTGAATGTTGACTAGATACATAAGCGACCCAATAAGCTGACGATACAAGGTAGGATCAAATCTGTCTAACCCTAATGCATCAATATTCCTTCAGTTGGAAACTAGAGGTGTGGCCATAGCTTGCAGTCCTCCATCCTGAATCTATTCATGATCTCTTCTGCATACTTCCCCTATTCAATGAAGAAGCATCCATCTCTCTGCCAAACCTCCAAGCCCAGAAAGTAATGCATCAACCCAAGGTCCTTCATCTCAAACTCCAATGCAAGGTTTGACTTGCAGTCTCTAATTAGCCTCTCATCTCGCGTCACAAAGAGATCATCGACATACAAGACCAGTATGAGAGGCACCTCACCTGTCAAGAAGTACAGCTTGTGGTTAACCTCACTCCATTGAAATCCCATCTCCCGTAGATAGTTGTCAATCCTCGAGTACCATGCTCGAGGTGCCTGCTTGAGCCTGTAAAGAGCTCGATGAAGTCTACATATATGAAGTCTACATACATGAAGTCCTCCACATAAAACCCCTATGGTTTCTCTATATATACCTCCTCCTCTATCACTGCATTGAGGATGGCAGTCTTGACGTCCATCTGATGGACACACTAACCCATCTTAGTTGCTAGTGAGATAATGGTCTAAAGGGAAGAATACCTAGAAACGGGGGTGAAGGTCTCCTCATAATCAATACTCTCCTTCTATGAAAACCCCTTTGCCACGAAGGGTGCCTTATACTTTTCCACACTTTTTCCTGCTGCATGCTTCACCTTATAGATCCATAAAGATCCCACCACCTTTTTTCCTTGTGGCCTCGACACAACCTCCCATACCTGGTTTTTCATAATGGAATCATACTCCTCAACCATAGCCTCTTGCCACACATCATGTTGTGCATCCTGCCCAAAGCTGGAAGGTTCTGGTTTAATCAACTATGTCATCAATTCCATGTAACTAAGCCTCTCTAGTGGTTCACTCTGTCTAAAAGATGTCTGTGGAGGATCTACATGCCTAGAATCCTACACTGTGGACCTAAACCACTTAGGCCTTGGCCTAGTGTCAACCTGATGTGGCTGTTGGATATTTGTCTCTTGCTGTAGCTCATCCTTCAAGTCAATGACTAAAGGATCCTCTCCACCTGACTACCTTTGACCACCAAAACCTATGCTCTGTGTTTGTACATGTACCTGTACATCTGGCTCCTCCAACTTGAACCTTGACTCCCGTGTTGGTTGTTGCTCTGTTGGTAAGTCCAAATATCCCCTCAAGGCCTTGTCCTCATCGAACTGGACATCCTTTCTCACAATAATCCTCCTGCGAGCTGGAATGTAAACTCTATATGCCTTTGAAATCTCATTGTACCCAACAAGTAGCCCCTTCTCTCCAGAAGAATCTAGCTTCTTCCTATTGTCAACATGAACATGACAATAGCAGAGTGTCGAATATGCAAATGTGACTCACATCTGGCCTAGTTCCTGTGAAGACCTCCTCTGGTGTCTTCCTCCCCAATGTTGTGTGGGGACACTTATTTTGAATGTATACTACAGTCATGTATGCCTCATCCCAAAGGAATAGTGGTAATCCCTGATCAAATAGCATGGCCTTGGCTGCTCCAACCATCATCATGTTCTTTCACTCTGTAACTCCATTCTGTTGTGGGGTATGAGACATGATGTGCTTCTTCTTGATCCCCTCAGCCAAACAATACTCCATGAACTCATTGGAAGTTTACTCACCCCCTGTTTTCTATCCTTAACACTCGAATCTTCTTCCATGTTTGGTTATCCACAAGAGTATTGAACTCTCGAAACCTATAAAAGACCTCTGACTTGGCAATCAGAAAATATATCCAGGTATTCCTGGAATAGTCATCAATTAAAGTCACGCAGTAGTTGTAACCACTAAATTAATGGACACTCATAGGTATTCATACATCAGAATGCACCAAGTCCAAGGGTTTCTTATACTTGTGTTCATTGTGGGAAAGGATTCCTGATGTTCTTCCCCAAAGCACAACACTTGTAGTGGTTATGCTTTTCCTCCTGTACCTGGGGAACTCCAATGACTTCATGTCTCAGATGCTTCAGTGCTCCATGGTGTAAGTGTGCCATCCTCCTATGACACAACTCATCGTGATTGTTGTTGTTGTTGCTAACTAAATCCTTTGCAAGCTCAAATTGTAGTCTTTACACTTTCCCGCTCCTCCTACCAATCACCTGATCTAAGCTCTGATCTGACCCCTTGGGCTTGATATATACTCTATGGTCATGAAAATTCACCTGATATCCCTTGTCCTCTAGAGTGGAGACTGATATAAGGTTCTTGGTTAGTCCTGGAACATACAACACATCAACAAAACTGAGGGGTTTTCCAGACTCCCTGTCAAACAAAACAGTGGCAATTCCCTACGCTTGATATCACACATCATCATCCAACTCAACATGGATCATTGTTCCACCCTCCTGCAAGTCTTTGAAGAATATCTTATGTTCATTCGTATGAATAGATACTCCACTGTCGATGTACCATATGTTGTTCCATGTGGTGCTTTCCATGCAAGCTATCAAGTAGAACTCCTCATCGAACTTCCTGCTGAACTCATCCACCTTTGCATATACAACCATCTGAGTGTTACTCTTCTTCTTCATGTATGGGAATTGGAAGGCAAAGTGTCCCTGCTTGTGGAAGATAAAACACTTGACCTTTGACACATCAAGGTTCTTCTTACCATCCTTCTTCATCTTTGCCTTCCCTTTTCTCTTCCCTATAAGGGCTAGAGCCTCCTCATCCACAATCTATGGGGCACTGTTGGAGGAGCCTAATCCTTGACCCATGCGGGTATCCTCCTACACAAATTCATCCCATATTCTCTGTCAATCAAGGATATTCTCCCTAGCCACAACACCTTTGACAAACGTGTCCCATGGCTTAGAGAATCCATTGAGGGCTATTTGAACTAGCTCCTCATCCACCGTCTTAGAGCCAACAATTCCAAGCTCATCCCTGATCTGTGTGATCCTTGTGAGATAAGGCACCACTCCTTCTCCCTTGGCCATCTTGGTGTTGTACTTCCTCTCTTGCAACACCATCTTTGGGTTCTCATTCTTGCTTTGGTACATACTCTCCAAATCCTTCCACATCTCTAATGCGGTATTCTTACCGGAAAGGTGAGGGACTACATGGTCCTTCACTCCATCCATGATAATCAGCATGGCTCTAGAATCAATCTTCTTCCAAGTTGCTAGACCTACTGGATCTGTGGGTGCAACCTTCGTGGATTCAATGTGCCCCTCTGCATCACTGATGTCTAGGATCCTCGTGATCCTTTCTTTCCATGTAGGAAAGTTCAGAGCACCCTGGAGTCTATCCTCAACTCTCAATTGCATGACCATAGTGAAGTGTATATGTCAAACCCTATATCTCCAATCTAAGTTTGTGTCTTCAATAGATCTTCCCCTGATCTATCAATGTTGCTGCAAATCTCTCATCTTTAGCTCACCAGAGCTCTAATAACATTTAAATTTTCCTTTAATATTCAAACTAGGGACAATAGTGCATGCAAAATATCTAATGATAACCACGCATGAATATCTTTTACAGTATGCAACAGAATTTAAAACTGAGAAATAAATCACAACATCACATCACAATATTGACACTATTATTTTGGGTATGGAAACCCCCGGAAAAAAACCAAGAAGGGAAAATCGGTGCAACAGTCATATATAGATTTTAGTGTGAGAAAATATGGAGCGTTTACAATACTGCAAATTCACCCAAACCTGGTGAATGCAGTTACACGGTAGAATCACCGGGAGAAACCCCAGCTAAATCTCAGCACCCTCCTGCGTGAGTGTACAGCCCCATTGTACGAAGCTCGGTGATCCTGCTACTCACTCCTCCGTATTCTCAACTAAATCCTCTATATGACTTTCTCTCCCTGTCTCTATCATGTCTTTATCAGAATTCAAGTGTGTGTGTCCTCTCCACCAATTGATCTCTCTTTAGATCACCAATTGTCCTCACTTTAACTAGTGGTAAAGCAAGAACCCTAATTTCACTTTCACTTTAACTAGTGGTAAAGCAAAAACCCTAATTTCACTTTCACTTTAACTAGTGTTTCACTGAAGTTAATTTAGATCACCTTAATTTTTTTTCCAAATTAAACTTAGGAAAAGTAAATTAAATACAAATGGTTTCCTAATTTAAGTCTTCTGCATGCAAGAACACGTGCAAGCAGGAAAACCTTCCTTGTTGCTACTAGTTTAACACAACGCAAAATTTATATTATTTTGAACCATATTATTCAAACTTCTTACATTTTTCCACATGTTTTAAATATCATGAAAATTGTCATCCTATATATATGATCTTACAATATTTTGGTGTTAACGTATGCAAAACAAAAAGAGAGTCGTGTATATTTTCATTTATAGCCCATTTGAAAATGGGAATATATTCGGTGAAAGATGGGACCAGGATCAATGTCAAACCCCCAAATTTTCACAAAAATTTAAAATTTTTAAGATAACATAAAATGTTGAATATGCAGTTTACTAACAGCTAGCGGTTAGCGGAAAATGAAACAGTCTAACGTTTAGTATTATTCATTTTCATATTACGTTAACTAAAACAGCTTTCATTTTCGTAAAGTATATAAGATTGACTTGCATACCGTTTTCTTTCAATTTTACTAATAAGTCTACTTTTTGGCAAGTAGGTGAAATTTATCTTTGAAATCTTGGGCTTACTTAGCATTTATGCTAATGCAGATGGACTGCTAGTTTTTATATGTTTAACAGGTAATGATTGATCAAGTAGAAGTTTAATTCATAAGGTAGCAAGAACTATTTTTGTTTGCAAATTAATATGCTAGTAAATAAGTTGATAATTCTCAGACAAACTCCGATGAGGTAATGTAATTTGTCTTCTATAGTTTCTGTTTTCTAAGACAGTATGCAAAGTTTAGATATAAAGGTTGTTATCTTTATCAATCTTGACAAAACCAAAGATACTTACTATGAGCTTTAAGCTCGTATTCTTCGTCATACATTTACTTCTATTTTAACATGCTTATCTCACAAATGTTATATTTATTCATGCTACCTTTTATTCATGGAAGAACTTCTATCGATCTTTATAGTAAAGATTCTCAATAGAGTATATGTTTTGATTTTATTTTAAACTTACTACTTAAGGAAATTATCCACCTATTGCTTGTATGTAATATGCTCATCATCAAGTTTTAAACTTTGGTAATTACATTATCGCCTTGCTGCATGTACTATTGTAACAACCTACATTACCATATTATTTTATAATGTACCAATCTGATTGTTACTTGCATTCTGTAGGAATCTTACTGCCTGGAAATCTCTTTGACATTATAAGTTTGGTCATTGTATATAAATGCATCACTGCATGATGGAATACTATCTATCATCACTTTCATAAGTCTAAGTCATAGGTAAATATATTATCAATGTTATTCCAATGATTATAGACCTTGAGCATGGTTTATTCCATTGTAAATTTACTATTATCATATTGCCTCACTTATAACAAGTTAATGTTTATAATAACTATTATGGTAGATTTTTCTACCTAGAACTTTTAATCTGAAGTTTACCCTAAGTGACACTAATATGACCAAGATTCTTACACTATGCTAAGAACAGGCAAACATAACAATCACAAACTATCTTTACCAAATAAACATATGGTCTATTATTATTATTGACAAGTCGAGTATGCAAACTATTATTTATGAGAGCTTATACCAAGGTCGGGCCTTGTAATTGTCATGGTTTAAATACTTTTGCTATTCTAGTCAAACTCCATATATTATAACCACTCTAAGCCGTCGGTTTACAAGTGATAAAGTTTGAACTTCAAAATATTATGTGAATATTTATCGTCGTTTTGCAAGTATACCTATCAATTGTTAAATGTAAAGGTCCTAATGCATGGTTGACATTGGGATTGTTCATATGAAAAAGTTGTTACAACCTTTCACTAGGGTCAACATTAATAAATCATCGTTAATCAAACACGCAAATCTCGAAGCTATCATACACAATGATATAGTTTATGTGTTATCATTGGTGATTAATATATATAAACGCACTCCATAGTTTTGTGCATGGTTTGTTTATATTATTGTATTAATAATTGGATGATTGAAACTGCATAAGGACTATGGACTCGACCCTTGCATGGTTAAAAGAATTTGAGGGCACGTGGTCACCTCCTGTCCATGCATTGGCGATATAAAAGACTTGCAAACCCTATTTGCTTTGCCATTCACCTCCGAAGTTTTCACTAGCCTGCGGGCTACTCTGTGTAGTTTCCATGGCGGCTGTGAGGGTTGTTCCTCTGCTTGCTTGCTCCAAAACTTTTGTTTAAAGTTGTTGTAGTTTCCAAAACTTGGTCTTTGATTGCAAACCTTCATGGTTGTGAACCATACAGTGCAAGTGTTTTCTTGTTTTGTGTTTGGCTCTCGGCCTGTCCATAGCTTAGTCTTGTTCTCCTCATGGCCTGTCATGACTTTGTGAAGCTAAAGCTTCTTTGTCACTGTTTGTGCTCCACGGTCGGCATAGGGTTTGGAAATTCTTGTGTGTACATTTCACAGCAGGTGACAGTCCCTTCGTTGCTTGATAACTCTTTTATTTACAGGTAAAAAATATCTCGATTTTAACTATGTAAACTCTCTCAAGTTATGAATACATTTGGGGTTTTTAATATTATTGAACTGAACCCTGAACTAATGCTCGGTAAAAATGCTTGTAAAGGAACCCGTGACAGTTCCAAGCTTAGGTGAAAGATACACGACAACCGTCTTCAGGGGGTCCGTGGCTCTAACTGGTAAGCCCTGAGTTAAAATGGGTTTCACCTTACTTGTATTGAGGGTTGTTGAAGGAGAACTCAGTGCTTGGAAGCCTGTTCGGTCTCTTTGTTTAATAGGAGGTTTTAATAAGTTGTTTTCCAGTTTAATGTTATAAACCCTTGATATGATGCTGGGTTCTACCGGCCTTGAGCTGTGTGATGTATTTTGGTTAAGTTTTTAGCCTTGCGGCCTGTCAATGTAATACATTTGGTTTTTAAGAATATTTTTAACTTCGAGCTCTGTCTCATTTTTGCAATGGTTTTTGTAATCTTGTAGTCTATGATTCTGTGTAATTAGAGTCTTTCCTTCTTCACTATCAATGAATATAATTATTGTTTAAGTTATCTTTTGTAAGAAAATATTGTTAATATGAGGACTGTAGATCAGTCATAATGTGAAATTTATAATATTAAACTTACTTGTCCAGAATATACAAGCTAGGGTTTTCGGGAAATGAAACCCTTGTCTAAATAAGTTCTTCAATTTATTATTAATTAGTTTTTGCTACTTGTTACTTCGGTTTGGCTATTACAGGTGTGTGGTGGTATTTTAACTTGTTAACTATAACTTATCTTGCTTGTTTATAAAAGATATTGATTTTAAGAAAAGACTGTAAACAGTCTATAGTATACACTATAATCCTCTTGTAACGTTTATATAATTATTAATGTAAATGGATTACAACTTAAATAGATTAATTTATAATAGATAAATAAATTATTAGGGTTTCGACCCTAAGGTTTTTCCTTCACAAGTATAAGCCTGTCTGGTAATGTAAAATAGTTTCTAGATATGTAAATATTTAGTTTTATATGAGTTATTGTTTATATTTACATTGTTTATATTTACTATTCTGTCACATAGAATTTATTCAGAGTTCTCTAAAAGATAGAAAGTAAACTCTGTAACTCTGTTTACTCTTTATAAATTAAGGATTTTTAACATAACCCTATCTAGTTTATATTAAATAATAGTCCAAGATTTAGTTGATAATGTTAGAAGATAAACTGTGTGGTTAGTAGCTTGTTTATATACTTAACTGTATACTATTACTATAACTCTAATGTAGTTTATTGTTTCCTTTCTGCATTTTATTCAGTTATACTAAGTAAAAACAGTAAACACAAATAAATCATAAGAATGTTTTTCCTCCATAATATTTTTAACATTGAATTAGAATTATTATGCTATCTATAGTTACACAATTCTATCTACTATTTTCATTCTCTTATCTACTTAAAGCATTCTATTTGTGCTAGAGTACGGCCTGGTTTCCAGGTGTGGAAAAACACAGTTTAGAAATTTATTTTCATTCTAACACATTATTCTCTAAATCCATTTCATTTCTATAACAATCTAAAAAAAATACTAACTCAAACATTTCACAACTGAACTGTTAATATTCACATAGCAATTATCTAAGATTTATTTAACTAACACAGTAAAATAAAATAACTTATAACCTATTGAGGACGGACGACAACAGCTTTAGGAGGTCGTTCCTCCCTACCAATCTCCTGGAGAGTGCTCAAACAACACTTCCTCAGGACCCCTAAGCCTGTTCCTGGTCTTCTTGGCTGAAAACTGGTGGAGAATGCAAACAGTAGAACCCTATGTCAACTGACTAGTTCAATACCTCAACAAATACACTGCTCTCAGCAGTATGGTCTTCAACTTAAAAGCTACACTAGATCATTCAGCTGTTATCCCCTCAAACACTTTCCAAATTTCCCTTCCATTGAATTTCTCTTAAGTACATTCATTCAACCTGAATGATCACTTCTCTAGAATGGGAAGCCTCAGCTCTCTTCAATGGGAATTTTTTTAAATTGCCTAGGTCTTTTGGGTCAGTTTTCATTAATTGAGCCACCTGCTCTGATTCCACTTTCTTGGGGAATCATGACCCCAAATGTAGGGAGGTTTCCACCTGCAACAGTTGGAAGTGGTTTGAGGATGCTGCCACATGTCAGTTTGCTCTCCACCCAGTCTTCTCCACCAATTTGACCAGTAAACACTCTTTTAACAGCTCCCCTAAGCTGTTGTCTCCTCCTTTATTTATTTATAAATAAAATATTCAGAATTACATGAAATATCCTTGACCCTGCTGAGTCATCAATTACAACTTAGCATAAAATTTAGCATATTGTCCTCAAATAATATCAAATAATATAAAATTGATTTTTGCGAAATTGGGGTATGTGACATACACACCCCCTTAAAGTATAACATCGTCCTCGATATTATTTATTCTTCGTCCTTAGAATTTCCCTGGACCAGAATCGGATATGCATCCAGCATATTACTTTCCAATTCCCAGGTGGCTTCCTCTGGACTAAGGTGCTTCCATTGCACCTTCACCTGACCAATGGTGTGGTTCCGAAGTGTGATCTCCCTCTGACCGAGCATACAGTCCGGTTCCACCAGAAAAATCTCCTTCTGGTTCCACCTGTACATCATTCCAATTAACAACATGAGTAGCATCATGAACATATTTCTTTAATACAGAAATGTGAAAAACATTATGAACTCTTAAATTTGGTGGTAATGGTAATTGGTAAGCTACTTGTCCAATCCTGGACAATATTTCAAATGGACCACAGTAACAAGGTGCTAGTTTTGCATAACTACCCAACCTCAGAGAGCTCTTTTTGGGTCTCACCTTGATGAACACATGTTCACCTACCTGAAACTCCTTTGGAGTTCTTTTAAGGTCTGCTTAACTCTTTTGTCGATCTTGCGCAGTTTCCAGATTACCTTGTACCTGCTTAACAATTTCTTCCATTTCTTTCAATAGTTCAGGACCTAATACTAATCTGTCCACCGGATTACTCGAAGAGATAGGAGTGTTACATTTCCTTCCATACAAGATTTCGAAAGGACTAAATCTGGATGACGCTTTATAATTATTATTGTAGGCAAATTCTACCAGATGCAAATAATCCTCCCATTTACCTGGCTAGTATTTTACATACATTCTTAATAAGTCTTCCAGTACTTGGTTTACTCTTTCAGTCTGTCCATCTATTTGAGGATGGAACGAAGTACTAAAATTTAGTGTAGTGTTTAATCCTTTAAACAGAGATTTCCAAAAGTTACCTGTAAATTTAGGGTCTCTATCTAAGATTATAACTTTTGGTATCACATGCAGTCGGAAAATTTTCTTTAAAAAGATATCAGCTATGTTTGCAGCTTTATATGTAGTTTTAATACATATAAAGTGGACTGGTTTACTCAATTTTTAAACTACTACCATTATAGAATCATTTAAATTCTGATTTTTAGGCAGTCCAGTAACAAAATCTAGACTAATTATCTCCCATTTCCAGCTAGGAATGGGCAATGGCTGAAGTAATCCAGCTGGGTGTCGATGTTCAGTTTTCACCTGCTAACATTCAAAACACCTAGCGGTATATTATGCCAGTTCAGTCTTCATTTTTGGCCAAAAATATTCTTTTCTTAACATATTTATAGTCTTCTGATAACCTGGATCGCCTGAGTATGGATTTTTCTGGATTTCATCTAAAATTAATAACTTAACTTTAGGTACATTAGGTACATATATTCTGTCTTTGTACAGTAAAAATCCTTTTTCATTCAAATTATACCCTTTACTTAAGCTTTCTGTTGGATTTTCTTTCGTTTTAGCTTGTAAATTTTGGTAAATTTCATCTTGTTCTAACCCTGTTTTAAGTTGTTCATCTAGATCTGTTGTATAAGTACTAATAACTACTGTATAGTTCAGCCTTGCATTTCTACTTAATGCATCAGCAACTTTATTTTCTTTCCCTTTAATGTGCTGAATTTCGAAATCATACTCACTTAGAAAAGCTAGCCACCTAGCTTGTCTAGCATTTAGATTAGGCTGATCTAACAGATATTTTAGTCCTTTATTATAGGTCATTAGAATAAATTTTCAGCCAATTATATGATGGTGCCACATCTTTAGAGCATGTATAATAGCAACTAATTCCAGATCGTAAGTTGCATAATTCTTTTCATGAATTTTTAATTTCCTAGACTCATAGGCAATAACATGTCCTTCTTGAGTCAATACTCCACCTAAACCATCGTTGCAGGCGTCATTACACACTACAGATTCTTTATTTGGATCATCTATTCTTAAAATAGGTGCGTTGGTTAATAAAGTTTTTAACTTTTTAAAGCTATCCTCACATTTCTGGTTCCAATCAAATTTCTTTCCTTTCTTCTGCAAAGAAGTTATCGGATTTGCGATTCTCAAAAAACATTCAATGAACCTCCGATAATAACCGGTAATTCCCATGAAGGATTGAACATCAGTTACATCCTTAGGAACTAGCCAATCTTCGATCGCCTTTATCTTTTCGGGATCCACCGAAATCCCTTCCTTAGCCACCACATGACCTAAGTATTGAATTTTATCCTTAAAGAAATCGCATTTACTAAACTTTGCAAAGAGTTGATGATCTCGTAACTCTTGTAAAACAATTTTTAAATCTTCTTTATGTTCTTCTTCAGTTTTTGAATAGATTAATATGTCGTCGATAAACACAACCACAAATTTGTCTAGATATTTATGCATTACATTGTTCATTAAACACATAAAAATAGTTGAGGCGTTAGTAAGCCCAAATGGCATGACGACAAACTCGTAATGGCCATATCGAGTCCTAAAAGTTGTTTTAAAGATGTCTTCATATTTAATCCTAACTTGGTGATATCCAGACCTTAAATCAATTTTTCAAAACACCGTGGCTCCACGTAGTTGATCACGTAGATCATCTATGTGAGGCAACGGGTATCTATTTTTAATAGTCATTTTATTCAACTGACGGTAATCTATGCAAGTCGCATAGTTTCGTCCTTTTTCTTAACGAAAATGACAGGTGCCCCCCAGGGAGACACACTGGATCGTATATACTTCTTGTCAATAAGTTCTTTTAATTGTGACTTCAGTTCATTAAGTTCAAGTATGTTCATTCGATAAGGGGCCTTTGAGCTGGGTACTGCACCAGGTACCAACTCAATGGTAAAATCTAGTTTTCTTTTTGGAGGTAGTCTCGGAATCTCTTCCGGAAATACATCTGCATACTCTTTTTAAACGGGTATATCTCCCAATTTTAATTTATATGTACTATTTAAATTTTCCTCATCAGTTACTGTTACTGCATAAGCCTTACAACCTTTCCTAACAACTCTCTTAAGCTGCAAAGCAGAGATATACCTTATGGTTGTTTTTCTAGGGATTCCCTTTACACTTATTGATTTTCCATCATTATTTATACCCGTAAAGGTTTTAATCATAACAGTTTAAGATCACCCTATGTTGCTCTAACCAATCCATACCGATTAGTATGTCGTAAGAACCAAGAGGTAGTACATTAAGCTTTACAACAGTTTCAAATTGATCCATAACTACTGCACATTTCTTTACAAAACAAGTTACCTTCCCTTTTGCACCAGTGGCTAACTAAACCAACCAAGAATTTTCAAATTTTTCAACAGGTAGCTTACATTTTTCTACCAATTTAGGTGAAATATAACTAAGACTAGATCCTGGATCAATTAAAATAGCTATAGGGGTTTGGTTTATCATACCTTCCACTTCCACCATGGAAGTTTGATAGTCTACCTGTCGATTCTCCAAGGCTCCATTGATCCTGGGCATAGCCCTCGCTAAGTCTCCAACTGTCATCTCCTCCTGTATGGTATGGATATTACTGACAGTCTTTTTTCGATTAGGACAAACGGAAGCATAATGTGGGCCATTACACTCCCAGCACTTTATAGGTTCTTTGCGTTCAAATTTCTTTATGTAATTACCATGATTATTAGCAAACTCTTTACCCTTTGAATTGTTCTAATTGCTTGGTGAATTATTCTTATTCCCTTGGAAATTCTTGTTAGGAAAATTTCTGGCCTTATTATTTTTAGAATTCCGATTGGACACAAACTCTTTCTTCTTTTGATCATAATGGTTGTTATTCTTTTTGGCCCTCCAGTTGGCCATGCTCTCCTTCTTCTGATTCTGTTCATAACATAAATTGGCTTTCCTCATAGCTTCTTCCAGAATTTTTGGATTGTCATACTCAATCCTATCCTTGATGTGATAAGGTAAACAGCTGAGGGATCACTGCACCTTCGTTTTTTCATCTACAAGGTATGGCACATACCTAAGCAGACTTAAAAACTTGTTGTTCAAATCTTTCATAGTCATTGAACCTAATTTAAGCTCATAGAATTCTTTTGCTCTCTCTTCATAGTACTGCTCAGATAGAAATTTATTTTTAAACTACTTATTTAAGGTACTCCAATTTACATTCTTCTCTCTTATTCCCATCACTCTCTTTACGTCTTGCCACCATATATGAGCCTTCCCTGAAAGATTGTAGATAGCCATTCTAGCCTTTAATTGGTTAGAATAGTTATAAATCTGGAAGTACTTCTTCATCCCAGATAACCAGGATTCCGCTTACTCCCCCTTCTCAGTTTCTCCATTGAATGTTGGTGATTTAATATTTTTAAACTCCCCAGAAATTTCCTCATAAGGTTTATATTTTCTCTTTTTAGTATAATGGTTGTCATCACTACTATCACTAGTGGACTGAAAATTACGTTGATCACCAAATACCTCTGAAGATGAGTTGCTTTCATTTTTAGTCTGTTTAATCTTTTTATATTTATGTTAGTGACCTATATCTTCTGAATCGGCTCTTTTACCCCTTCCCTCAATTTGAAATCTTTCTGTTAGGATCTGATTCAACTCCTCCTGAGTTCTCAGAATCCTTTCATTTTCTCGTTTAACAGATTCCATTTCAGATTTTCAGTCTTTTATTGTTTGTAAAAGTTCTAAGGAATTAGTGGTTATGTCTTCTTGTATAGGGTCTCTTTGTAAGTTTTCTTGTTCAGTAAAGGGAGATTCCTCTTCCGCATATTCCTCCAATCTTTCCATACCTATTGTTAAACTTCAGAAACAATTTCTCTGTTGAATAACATTAAAAGAAAATAACATCAACAAAATAATTTAAACTCACTGTTTCATAAAAGCAAGTTGAGCTTCATCAAGGCCTAGTGTTTGAACCTTGTGCTCTGATACCACATGTCAAACCCCCAAATTTTCACAAAAAATTAAAATTTTTAAGATAACATAAAATGTTGAATATGTGGTTTACTAACGGCTAGCGGTTAGCGGAAAATGAAATAGTCTAACGTTTAGTATTATTCATTTTCATATTACGTTAACTAAAACAACTTTCATTTTCATAAAGTATATAAGATTGACTTGCATACCGTTTTCTTTCAATTTTACTAATAAGTCTACTTTTTGGCAAGTAGGTGAAATCCATCTTTGAAATCTATTGGTTCTTACAGGTTCAACAAGTAACGATCGATCAAGTAGAAGTTATTCATAAGGTAGCAAGAAGTATTTATGTTTGCAAATTAATATGCTAGTAAATAAGCTGATAATTCTCAGACAAACTCTGATGAGGTAATGTAATTTGTCTTCTATAGTTTCTGTTTTCTAAGACAGTATGCAAAGTTTAGATATAAAAATTGTTATCTTTATCAAGCTTAACGAAACCAAAGATACTTACTATGAGCTTTAAGCTCGTATTCTTTGTCATACATTTACTTCTATTTTAACATGCTTATCTCACAAATGTTATATTTATTCGTACTACCTTTTATTCATGGAAGAACTTCTATCGATCTTTATAGTAAAGATTCTCAATAGAGTATATGTTTTGATTTTATTTTAAACTTACTAGTTAAGGAAAATATCCACCTGTTGCTTGTATGTAATATGCTCATCATCAAGTTTTAAACTTCGGTAATTATATTATCACCTTGCTGCATGTACTATTGTAACAACCTACATTACCATATTATTTTATAATGTACCAATCTGATTGTTACTTGCATTCTGTAGGAATCTTACTGCCTGGAAATCTCTTTGACATTATAAGTTTGGTCATTGTAATTAAATGCATCATTGCATGATGGAATACTATCTATCATCACTTTCATAAGTCTAAGTCATAGGTAAATATATTATCAATGTTATTCCAATGATTATAGACCTTGAGCATGGTTTATTCCATTGTAAATTTACTATTATCATATTGCCTCACTTATAATAAGTTAATGTTTATAATAACTATTATGGTAGATTTTTCTAACTAGAACTTTTAATCTAAAGTTTACCCTAAGTGACACTAATATGACCAAGATTCTTACACTATGCTAAGAACAGGCAAACATCACAATCACAAACTATCTTTACCAAATAAAGATATGGTCTATTATTATTATTGACAAGTTGAGTATGCAAACTATTGTTTATGAGAGCTTATACCAAGGTCGAGCCTTGTAATTGTCATGGTTTAAATACTTTTACTATTCTAGTCAAACTCCATATATTATAACCACTCTAAGCCATCTGTTTACAAGTGATAAAGTTTGAACTTCAAAATATTATGTGAATATTTATCGTCATTTTGCAAGTATACCTATCAATTGTTAAATGTAAAGGTCCTAATGCATGGTTGACATTGGGATTGTTCATATGACAAAGTTGTTACAACCTTTCACTAGGGTCAACGTTAATAAATCATCGTTAATCAAACACGCAAATCTCGAATCTATCATACACAATGATATAGTTTATGTGTTATCATTGGTGATTAATATATATAAACGCACTCCATAGTTTTGTGCATGGTTTGTTTATATTATTGTATTAATAATTGGATGATTGAAACTGCAAAAGGACTATGGACTCGACCCTTGCATGGTTAAAAGAATTTGAGGGCATGTGGTCACCTCCTGTCCATGCATTGGCGATATAAAAGACTTGCAAAACTTATTTGCTTTGTCATTTGCCTCCGAAGTTTTCGCTGGCCTGCGGGCTGCTCTGTGTAGTTTCCATGGCGGCCGTGAGGGATGTTCCTCTGGTTGCTTGCTCCAAAAATTTTGTTTAAATTTGTTGTAGTTTCCATGGTTGATCTCGACTTTTCATAGATACACATTAATAGTTCTCTTTGAATCTTTCATTTATAATAATGTTTTCTTCCTTCTTTTTATGCAGATTTTGTTTTCCATTTTAAATTATTAACACAATACATGTGAGATATGTTCCATGGTACAATTTCAATCATTATTTTATTTATATATGTTGAAGATGTATCAAATTTCAACTTTCAATTTGTTTGGAATAATTTTAATATAAAAAAGCCTCGACACACAAGATCCCCCATAAAGGATTGATATCAGAAAAAGTTAGAAGTCATTTGGTTCAAAAGAAGTTAGAAGCTAAAAATAAGTTTATTCAGATATAAAATTACCCTAAACATAGTCATATATGATTTATTCCATTATAACCCAATTCTTATATTCATGAATTGAACTATTAAGTAAGAAGAAGAAAAAATAACTCTTATATTCATGAATTGAACTATTAAGTAAGAAGAAGAAGAAATAACTTTAAAGTCATATTTGATAAAATGGACTCGACATATATACCAATGATTTAGTTGATTATAAATCAAGGTATATATGTAGATAAACTTATTTAAAAGAAAGAAAGAAAAGCATAGCACTAAAATCTTATTAAATGTTGCCTTCAAAATGGATGAGAAAATGAAAATTTAAATGTAAGTGTTTTTTTACAAGAACGGTTATGTATTAAATTAAAACAGTGGTGTAACCACTGAAAATGTACAACAAAGACTTCCAGTTAGGTGCCTTAAATCAGAGGCAAAATAGCACCAAATTCTACTAAACCAATTTCTATCTATCTGGCCATGGGCCTCTACAGACCAAAAATCCTAAAAACCAAAATGCAGATTTTAAGGTTCTACATCCTACATATCACAACATATCTCAGAGATTAACGAATTGCAGTTTGTTGACTTCTTATTTTTCATGGGGAAATTTTTAGCTTCAGAGAAGATGAAGCTCATTTTTTCTTCTTGCTGACTTTGGTCCAACCTGATAACTCTGCATGAGTTTCAGACATGGGCAATGCTTCTTCGGATTCAACATGTGAAACTGTACTTTTTAAGTCCCTCGGAAGGGTTGTGGATTCCCTTACTTTTCTAGAGTGTCATCATTTTTAACCAGCAGAGGTTCCTCAAATTTTGAAGGAGCCCCTCCGAATAGATCTTTATTTCTGTATACTGTATAGTGTTATGGAAGTGCTCCTTCCCACCAAGTAGACTTGCAACGAGTCTTTTTGCATTTGGGGATCTGAGTGGATTTTGGACAATCCTTGGCAAGATGTCTTGTTTCGAAACAAGCTCTACATCTGAACAATACATTTGTGTACTCTATATTTTGCACCCACACATAGTCTTTGTTGGTCAAATGGATCTCAGCAGGGAATCCTTTTGTAACGCCCCAGTTTTGACCTCGTGGTATTGAATTGCATATGATGTAAATATTGTATTTAATCGTGGTGTGGAGCTAAAGGCAAATTCCCCACCATGGATTTAGTGTCTTATGTATCGATGATTAAAATCGATGTCAATGGTTTATGTGCTAGCCAGGCACGATATGTTTGAGACATCATGTAAAATGCAAATTAATAAAAATACCACAACTAGCTATGCGCCGCAACGTTAAAGAGATGGGGGCATGATTTCACAAGGAATAGGGAGGGGGAAATATTCAACCTCTAGGCCTGGTGAGGAAAATCCAAATGTCTAAGGGAAAACCCATTAAATGGTCAACTACCCTTTTTTTCTTTTGTGCCCAGTCATTAGAAGTGGTTGGGGAAGTTATTTCCTTGGATCGGAAAGGTATGGAGGTCAAATTCGAATTTGGGAAGTCACCCATTTTTGGAAAGTGTGTTTTTGACTTAAGGGGAAATTAAAAGCTTGGGAAGGCATGCCCATGCAATTAGGCACCCATGACTTTCATATTTTTTTTCACCCATTCTCACTCACGTGGGCTCTCTCACGCAGCAGCGAGGGGGGTGAGCTTTCCCCTTCACAATTTTGCAGTTTCCCCATGTTTCTCCATGGTTGGGGAGGTCATTTTTGTGATGTTGAGTGCCTATGCAGGAGAGATTCATGTTTCATTGTTTTCTAGGGGGCGTTTTTGTCTCCCTCGCGATTTGGGGTGCTTTCTTCACTTCTCCATGCCCTGAATTCGTTTTGTGTTGTTGTGCGAATGAGAAGAAAGGAGCCACAATTTTGGGGTTTGAGAAGGTTGTTTTTGCTACTATGAGCAAGCTAGGAGCTTCCCTCACGTTTTCATGCATTTTTCCTATTTTCTCCAAGCTGGGAAACTCATTTTTGGGTTGCCGACAAATTGGAGGGATCCGTGAAGAAAATAACCCCTAGGTATTATGATGTATGGAAAGTAAGCACCTAAGCATTGGTAAGCACTTGGAGGAGGTGTTGGGCTCTTAACCTAGAGTTTCCATTAAGCACCCAAGGAGGTGTTAGGCTATGAAGTGGGGCTGAACAGATCTCGATTGAGAGATGCTATACATATGAGTATTGGATTACTTGGCAAATCCTGGTTGATTTTCTGTAATTGCACATGTACATAATGATTCAGCTAAGATTTTGAAAATCTTGTTAATAAATATATACTGCGAAAAATGAATCTGACATGTGAATTAATCTGTTATGGTGCCTCGAAAAGAAGCGCCTAAACATTGGTAAGCACTCGGAAGAGATGCTAGGCCTATAAATTAGAGCTTCCATTGAGCACCCAAGGCGGTGTTAGGTTTTGAAACGAGGTTGACCAGATCTCGGTTGGGAGATGTTATACAACTAAATATTTGGCTTACTTATCAAACTTCTGTTGTTATTGATTTTCTTTGAATATGCATGAGCATATGATGCAGCCATGGTTTTGAAAATATTGCTATAGATTGCATCCTATAGGAATGAATCTGACATAGCAATTAAATTCATTGTGGTGTTCGGAAGAGAAGCACCTAGGGAAGGTGCAGGCTCTTGAACAGAACTGCTATTAAAGCACCCGAAGAGGTGTTGGGCTCAAGAAAGGAGCTGTCAGACCTCGGTTGAGAGGTATTGTTGGTTGCCAAAGACACTGGGAATGTTCCAAAGCTGAGGAAAAGGATTCTCCAAGACTAGAAAAAGATCATGTGGTGTGTGCTGATGCATGCAAGAAAGGCTTGGAAGAGTTCCAAATCATGCCATTGGACAAATAAAGGTGCAGAGGAAGCATTGCGATCTTGAAGAGGCTACGTGGGAGCTGGAGGATGCCATGTGATTGGCACATCCATTTTGTTCTAGTTTGCATTTCACTGATAGCAATGTCAGTGTAGCAATTGTTAAATTATTGTAAAGCACTGAGGATAGTGCTATTGAAGGGGGAGGGGAATGTAATGCACCGGTTTTGACCCCGTGGTATTGAATTGCATATGATGTAAATATTGTATTTAATCGTGGTGTGGAGCTAAAGGAAAATTCCCCACCTTGGATTTAGTGTTTTATGTATCAGCAATTAAAATCGATGTTGATGGTTTATGTGCTAGCCAGGAACGATATGTTTGAGACATCATGTAAAATCCAAATTAATAAAAATACAACAACCAGCCATGCACCACAATGTTAAAGAGATGGGGGCATGATTTCACAAGAAATAGGTAGGGGGGGATATTCAACCTCTATGCCAATGAGGAAAATCCAAATGTCTAAGGGAAAACCCTTTTCACCCATTCTCACTCACATGGACTCTCTCATGCAGCAGGCAGGGGGTTGAGCTTTTCCCTTCCCAATTTTGCAGTTTCCCCATGTTTCTCCATGGTTGGGGAGGTCGTTTTTGTGATGTTCAGTGCCTATGCATGAGAGATTCATGTTTCATTGTTTGTTGGGGGGCGTTTTTGTCTCCCTCGCGAATTAGGGTGCTTTCTTCACTTCTCCATGCCCTGAATTCGTTTTCTGTGTTGCTGGGCGAATGGGAAGAAAGGAGCCATGATTTTGGGGTTTGAGAAGGAGGTTTTTGCCACTGTGAGGAAGATGGGAGATTCCCTCACGTTTTCCTGCATTTTTCCTATTTTCTCCAAGCTGGGAAACTCATTTTTGGGTTGCCGGTGAATTGGAGAAGAAACCCATGATTTTTGGGTGGTTGTTGAGTCTATTTTTTCCCACGTGAAACCCCTAGAAGTTTCTAAAAATCAAATTGTTGTCAAAGGGATGTTTTCCCCATTTTACTGGGTAGTTTGTGGTTGCAAGCTTCGTTTCTAGTAATGCCCAGCAGATGGGAAAATATATCCATGATCTGAGGGTTTGATGAGGCCGTTTTTACCTCTAGGAGGCCCAAGAACGTTTCCTAAAATGTATTTTCTCATGCAGGGTTGTTTTCCCCTCAGCCATTTCATTTTGGTTGCCAAATGTTTTGTTCATATCCAGTAGTTGTGTGTGGTTGTGTTTGATTAATTGGTTCACTGTGTGTTTGATGCAAAGTGTGGCTTGGCTAAGTAAGTCCAAGAAAGCCATCTATTAGATGGTTGTCTGTGCTTGATTAGTAGGTTGGCTTGGCTCGGTAAGCCCAAGGAACCATCTGTTAATTAGATGACTGTGTGTTTGATGTATAGATTGGTTTCGATGAGTAAGTATAAGGACCCCTCCATGTCATTGGCTTGTTTCCGTAAAAGACTGTGAAACCCATCGGTGTGTTGGCTTGACTGTGAACATAGGGTTTTGGCTATGTGTGAGCCTGTTGTTCCCTAATTCCTTGTGGAATCATGCCCGGCACGGGGGTGGCAGTGATGCTGAGATATTAATGAGCGTACTAGCCTATGGTTGGGTGGAATGTTGCAGCGATGTAGCTAGTTGCGGGCCAACTTCTTTCAAGATAAGTATTCTTGTGCTTAATCTCTGCAAACTATTGGTTTTATGAATTAATATGAACATGTTGAATGTTTGAATGTTTGAATGAATGAATTTTGCTTCTACTGTAGAATGCATTATGCATCTGGGTATATGTTTAAGTTCAATGCATTTTTATCATGTGTATGTCATGGGTTTTAAATTTCCCGGATTAGATAGCACTATGGTCACGTTCCCTCTCGGGTGGACGGGAGTGGACGTGACAGTGTGGTATCAGAGCTCATGTTGCAGCTTTGGGCCTCAATGGGCCATGAGGGATCAGCCTCTGAGTTCAAGAGGAAGGAGCTAACAGCAGCAGTGTGTTGGTTGTGTCCTCTCCATTGTCGGTAAGAGAGGTGGGGACGTGACAGTGTGGTATCAGAGATCATGTTGCAGCTTTGGGCCTCCATGGGCCATGAAGACTAGTTGACAGAGGCAGGATTACCGTCTATGGTCAGTAGTAAAAGCAATAGACAAGAGAAATTTTCAGAAATTTCCCTAAGTGTTGGAATAATTTCGCATATTGGCTGCGTTGGGAAAATTCGAGCCAATACGTCGACTGCGTTGGCTGAAGGCGAGCCGACATGGATCGCGGCCAAAGCGCGTTGGGGAAATTAGCCTGATTGCGTTGATAGCGTCAGTGAGAAATTCAAAAGGGATCCGATACATCGGCGTAAAAAGGAGGTTCGAGCCGACAGGGGTGACTGGGTTGGTGGGTTCAAGCCAACAGTGAGTGCAGCTGATGGCATCGATAGGAAATGCGGAAATCTCGTCGAAGGAAGAAATAAAACTCTTCTAAGTGTTTGCTAGTTCTTGGAAAGAAGATGAATTTTGAGCCAATAGGACGGATATGTTGCATTCTTTTTGTCGACACAGCAGACAGAATCGCCTAGAATTCATCAACGAAGAAATCAGAATATTTTTGTTGGATCAGTTGGCCAGAGCTGAGCCGCTGCATATCGGTAGAAAGAGGAAAAGAAAGCCAATGCGTGTCAGCAGGGAAAGGCAGATGGATTCGATGCATATCGACGGGAGAAGGAGAATTGACCCGACGCATATCGAGTAGAAGCTAAAATTTTCACCGACGAAGAGGAGAAGGGGAAAATTTTCAAAAAATTTCCTCTAAGTGTCGAAATCAACGGATTTTGGAGGATTTTGCCGAAGGATCGGCTGAGCAGATCGGAACATAGTTCGGAATTTTTCCGAAGCAGCGGCAGAAACTTCAAGATTTTTTTGACTCGGCATAGTGGATGAAAATCATAAAGTTCTCCGACGCAGTGGACGAAACTCAAAATTCTTTCCACGACGACGGCAGGGTTGGTAGCTTCCTGCGTAGGAAGAAAAGAGAAAATATTTCCACAGCGACGAAAGGACCTATTGGATGGAAATCAGTGAAGTTCTCGATACATCGGCTGGGTTCGGTAAAGTTTTGTCAATACATCGGTTGGGTTCTGTAAATTTTTTCCTATACACATCGGAAAACTTGTGGAGTTTGAGCCGATACATCAGCTGAGTTTCATCGATCCACGTAAAACTGAAAATTTTCTCTGGAACAGAGAAATTCAACATGTTTTCAGTGGGCTCTACAGTGGCAAGAAAGATGGAGAATGAAAATGGATTTGTGCACCAAATTGCTAGCCCCCTTGACCCCCGTTGTCCCCCTGAGACAAGTTGGTTGAAGATGATAAAAAGATAAAGGAAGAAAAATAAATGTACAAGGACATTTCTATATAGTAGAATCAAGGTTGTATTCTAATGAAGAGGAAGTCACCTTGGAACAAGAAATTACGAAACCAGAACATCAGACTGTTATGAATAAAGGGACACCATATGAAGATGGTATTGAAACACATTTAGATGGCGTATCCATGCAGGTTGTGAAGCATAGGATGGGTGCTTGAGCAAACATAGAATTGGGTCGCTGACATGGGATTATGTTCACTATTGTGACGCTGAAACTGTGGGTCAGGAAGCAGGGATCATTCCTAAAATTTATGCAATAGACCCATGCAGGTCATAACACAACTGTGGTGGAAGTTGAGGGTCAGATTGCTGGTAAAATTGTTCTGTTCTGATCACCCACTATGTCACCCCTAGACTTGTGAGATGTGCACTTTGAAGAAGTCAAAGTATAAAGGTTCATGGTTAGTCCAACTAGCCTCTAGAACCTAGAGGAAAGTCAGTAAGGTGGTAAGAAATGTCCATTGGTCATGGATGGGTTCGTCACTTGGGTAGATCTGAATGTTTTGCCACTTGGATCCTATGATATACTCATTGGAAAGGATTCGTCATAAGCACAAAGAGAAAATATTGATTGTTACAACAATACTTTTAAGTGCTTAGGTGAAGAAGGAAACCTAAGGGTTGTGAAAGGATTTCCAAAAAGTGATCTCTGTAAGGCAGTCTTCAGCAGTACAACTTAAGAAGTTCTCTGGGAAATGTTGCAGGGTTTATGTAGCTCATTATTCGGAGGCAGCAGAGAATGATACTCCTAGGTTGGAGAGATGTCATGTGTTGCAGGAATCCAGTGATGTTTTTCCTCATAAAGTTCATAGGCTTCCTCCAAAGAGGAACATCGATTTTACAATTGAACTTGTGCCAGGTAAAGCACCAGTGTCCCAGAAACCCTAGAGGGTGCGTGCACCAAAAAGGCTAAAGCTGAAAATGCAACTGCAAGAGTTGTGGGAAAAGAAGTATATCATGCCAAGTGTGTCCCTGTGGGGAGCACCAGTTTGGTTTGAGAAGGAGAAAGGTGATATACTCTAGTTGTGTATTGATCACAGATAGCTAAGCAAAGTAACTATGAAGGACAAGTATCCTTCACCTAGGATTGATGACCAACTGATCAAATGAGAAGATAAAAGGTGTTTTCCAAGTTTGACTTGGGGTCTGGTGACCATAAGGTAAGAGTCAAGGATGAAAATGTTCATAAGACAAACTTTAGAGCAAGGTTTCTTCTTGTTATCCTTGATGGCATACGTATTTATTCTAAGAATGAGGAAGAACATGCGCAACATTTGAGGCTGACTTTGAATTGCTCAGGAAGCATAAGTTGTATGCAGGGTTGAGCAACTATGACTTCTATGAAGATAGAATTCATCATTTGGGTCACATTATTTAAGATAGAGGAATATCTAGAGACCCTGAAAATATTGAGGCCGTGATGAGTTGGCATGCTCCAACAAAGTTAACAGATGTAAGATCTTTTATGGGACTTGCAGGGTATTGCAGGAAGTTCACTGAAGAAGATTATGCAGGTAAAGTTGAGTCTATGTATAGGCTGAGGAAGCTTGGATGTGAACTTGTAGTTCCATGAGGAAATTGCCCTTTTGTGCATTGGAATACATATGAGGATTTCCTGAATATTGCAGGTAGAATGACCTGAGTAGAGCAATATGGTTGTGCCAAATGAAAGCCAGGGCAGGAAGCTGCCATGTGCCATGAGAAGTCTCTCATTACTGAGAATAGGTTTTGAAACTTCAGATTGCAAGTTTCTATGTTGATTATGGGAGATGGTGATCTCCTGTGATGGTTTTGAATCATGCTAACAATGGATATGCTTGATTTGCATTGCTTGATGTTTGAAGTTTCCTGTTGCTAACTGTGACTATTTGGCTGATTTAAAATTGTGTCAGGATGACATGTTGTATGTGGATGTCCAAGTTTTGGGACATCATGTGTAAGTAGGGGATGAGTGCTCCCACTTGAAAAAATCCAAACAGTATGAGGACGACCTCATGGTTGCAAAAATCTGATTTTCTGCAGGAAGCATAAGTGTGAACTCAAATTTTTATTTGAATATCAATGTTATTGATCGTTTGATATTTAGGAAATCATGTATGCATGAAATAGATTTGGAAATCTATGATTCAAATTTTATGATGACATCTCTTGTAAACTACATACTTGTACGTAACGCATGTGAGATGGTGAAAGTACGCCCTTGGGGTACATAGCTTCTCGAAAGAATGTGTTTGGGATACATAACTCCTCAGAAGGATGTACTGGGTGTACATAGATCCTCGAAAGGATGTACTGGCTGTACATAGCTTCTCGGAGGGATTTGTTGGAAATAGGTTTGAAAATCTATAACTAAAATTTTTACAATGACATCTCATATGAATTGCATGCGTGTATGTAATGCAAGAGAGATGAAGAAAATATGTATTGGGTGTACATGGCTCCTCGGAAGGATGTACTGGGTGTACATGGCTTCTCGGAGGGATGTGTTTGGAATAGGTTTGGAAACCCATGATTGAATATTTTTTATAATGACATCTCATATGAACTGCATGCTTGTATGTAATGCAGGTGAAATGATGAAAATATGTACTAGGTGTACATGGCTCCTCGGAAGGATGTACGGGGTGTACATAGCTTCTCGGAGGGATGTCTTTGGAATAGGTTTGAAAACCTATGATTGAAATTTTATAATGACATATGATGTAAACTGCATGTCTATATGTAACGCAGGTGAGACGATGAAAACATGTACAGGGAGTACATGGCTCCTTTGGAAGGATGTACTTGGGTACATAGCTTCTCCCCACTGCGAGCTAGGCATCGGTATGCATCACTGGGGACACCCAGGGTGTAAGACATCCGATTAGACTTCTTTTCGCACACATTCACGTCGTAAGGGGATTGTCACGAGAGTGGGGGATCCGTGAAGAGAATAACCCCTAGGTATTATGATGTATGGAAAGTAAGCGCCTGAGCATTGGTAAGCACTTGGAGGAGGTGATGGGATCTTAAGCTAGAGTTGTCATTAAGCACCCAGGGAGGTGTTAGGATCTGAAGCAGGGCTAAAAAAATCTCTATTGAGAGATGCTATACAGATAAGTATTGGATTACTTGGAAAATCCTGGTTGATTTTCTGTAATTACACGTGTACATAATGATTCAACTAAGATTTTGAAAATCTTGTTAAGAAATAAATCCTGAGAAAAACGAATTTGACATGTGAATTAATCTGTTATGGTGCCTCGAAAAGAAGCACCTGAACATTGGTAAGCACTCAGAAGAGGTTCTAGGCCTGTAAACTAGAGCTGCCATTGAGTACCCAAGGAGGTGTTAGGCTCTAAAGTGGGGTTGACCAGATCTCGGTTGGGAGATGTTATACCGATAAGTATTCGATTTACTTATCAAACTTCTGTTGTTATCGATTTTCTTTAAATATGCATGAGCATATGATACAACAATGGTTTTGAAAATCTCGTTATAGATTGCATCCTATAGGAATGAATCTGACATATGAATTACATTCATTGTGGTGTTCGAAGGGAAGCACCTGAGCTTGGTAAGCACCTAGGGAAGGTGTAGGATCTTGAACAGAACTGCTATTGAATCACCTGAAGAGGTGTTGGGCTCAAGAAAGAAGGTATCAGACCTCAGTTGAGAGGTATTGTTGGTTGCCAAAGACACTGGGAATGTTCCAACCTAAGGAGAAGGATTCTCCAAGACCGGAAAAAGATCCTGTGGTGTGTGCTCATGCATGCAAGCAAGGACTTGGAAGAGTTCCAGATCGTGCCATTGGATAGATAAAGGTGCAGAGGAAGCACTATGGTCCTGAAGCGGCTACGTGGGAGCTGGAGTACGCCATGTGATTGGCACATCCATTTTGTTCAAATTTGTAAAGCACTGAGGGCGGTTCCAGTGTAGCAATTGTTAAATTATTGTAAAGCACTGAAGACAATGCTATTGAAGGGGGAGGGGAATGTAACGCCCCAGTTTTGACCCCGTGGTATTGAATATCATATGATGTAAATATTATTTTTAATCGTGGTGTGGAGCTAAAGGCAAATTCCCCACTATGGATTTAGTGTCTTATGTATCGACGATTAAAATCGATGCCGATGGTTTATGTGTTAGGCGGGCACGATATGTTTGAGACATCATGTAAAATGAAAATTAATAAAAATACCACAACTAGCTATGCGCTGCAACATTAAAGAGATGGGGGCATGATTTCACAAGGAATAGGGAGGGGGGGATATTCAACCTCTAGGCCAATGAGGAAAAGCCAAATGTCTAACGGAAAACCCATTTAATGGTCAACTACCCTTTTTCTCTTTTGTGCATAGTCATTGGAAGTGGTTGGGGAGGTTATTTCCTTGGATGGGAAAGGTATGGAGGTCAAATTCGAATTTAGTAAGTCACCCTTTCTTGGAAAGTGTGTTTTTGACTTGTGGGGCAAGTAAAATCTTGTGAAGGAATGCCCATGCCATTAGGCACCCATGACATTCATTTTTTTTCATGCATTCTCTCATGCAACAAGCACGGGGTTGAGCTTTCCCTTTCACGATTTTGTAGTTTCCCCATGTTTCTCCATGGTTGGGGAGGTCGTTTTTGTGATGTTGAGTGCCTATGTAGGAGAGATTGACGTTTCATTGTTTGATGGGGGGGCGTTTTTGTCTCCCTTGTGACTTGGGGCACTTTTTTCACTTCTCCATCCCCCGAATCCATTTTCTATGTTGTTGGGCAAATGGGAAGAAAGGATCCACAATTTTGGGGTTTGAGAAGGTTTTTTTTTCCACTGTGAGCAACCTTGGAGCTTCCCTCATGTTTTCCTGCAATTTTTGAATTTTCTCCATGCCGGGAAACTCGTTTTGAGGTTGTCGGCAAATTGGAGAAGAATCCCACGATTTTTGTGTGGTTCTTCAGTCTGTTTTTTCCCACATGAAACCCCTAGAAGTTACTAAAAATCGAATTGTTGTCAGAGGGATGTTTTCCCCATTTTACTGGGCAATTTGTGGTTGCAAGCTCTATTTCTACTAATGCTCAGCAAATGGGAGAATATATCCACGATCCGAGGGTTTGATGAGGCCATTTTTACCTCTGGGAAGCCCAGGAACGTTTCCTGAAATGTATTTGCTCATGCAAGGTTTCTTTCCCCTCATCCATTTCATTTTGGTTGTGAAATGTTTTGTTCATATCTGGTAGTTGTGTGTGGTTGTGTTTGATTAATTGGTTGACTGTATGTTTGATGCAAAGTGTGGCTTGGTTGAGTAAGTCCAAGGAACCCATCTGTTAGATTGTTGTATGTGCTTGATTAGCAAGTTGGCTTGGCTTGGTAAGCCCAAGGAACCATCTATTAATTGGATGATTGTGTGTTTGATGTAAGGATTGGTTTGGCTGAGTAATTCCAATGACCCCTCCATGTCATTGGCTTGTTTCCGTAAGAGTTTGTGAAAACAAACGGTGTGTTGGCTTGACTATGAACGTATGGTTTTGGCTATGTGTGAGCCTGTTGTTCTCTAGTGCCTTGTGGAATCATGACCAGCTCGGGGTGGCAGTGATGCTGAGAGATTAATGAGCATATTGGCCTATGGTTGGGTGGAACGTTGCAGCGACGTAGCTAGTTGTGGGCCAACTTCTTTCAAGATAAGTATTATTACATTTAATCTCTGCAAACTATTGGCTTTATGAATTAATATGAACATGTTGAATTTTGAATGAATGAATTTTACTTCCGTTGTAGAGTGTGTTATGCATATGTGTATATTTTTAAGTTCAATGCATTTTTATCATGTGTATGTTCATGGGATTTAAATTGCCCGGATTAAATATCACTATGGGCGCGTTCCCTCTCGGGTGGACGGGAGGGGACGTGATAGTAGGGTATCAGAGCTCATGTTGCAGCTTTGGGCCTCAATGGGCCATGAGGGATCAACCTCTAAGTTTAGGAGGAAGGAGCTAACAACAGCAGTGTGTTGTTCATGTCCTCTCCATCATCGGTATGAGGGGTCGGGATGTGACAGTGTGGTATCAGAGCTCATGTTGCAGCTTTGGGCCTCCATAGGCCATGAAGAGCAGTTGACAGAGGCAGGATTATCGTTTGTGGTAAGCAGTAAAAGCAACAGACAGGAGAAATTTTCAAAAATTTCCCTTACTATTGGAATATTTTCACATGTTGGTTGCAATGGGAAAAGTCGAGTCGATACGTTGGATGCGTTGAATACAAGCGAGTCGACATGGATCGCGGCCGAAGCGCGTCAGGGAAGTTAGCCTGATTGCACGGATAAAGTCAGCAAGAAATTCAAAAAGGAGTCAATACGTCGACGTAAAAAGGACGTTTGAGTCGATAGTCGTGGCTGGGTTGGTGGGTTCGAGCCGACAACATCGCTGTGTTGGCGGGTTCGAGCCGACAGGGAGCACAGCCGATGGCATCGGTAGGAAAGGAAAAAATCTCACTGAAGGAAGAAAGAAAACTCTTCTAAGTGTTTTCTAGTCGACGAAAAGAAGATGAAGTTTGAGTTCATACGACGACTATGTTTCCTTATTTTTTTTGACACAACATACAGAATCGCCTAAAATTCGTTGACGAAGAATTCATAAGAGTTCTATCGGCTCAGTTGGCCGAAGCTGAGCCACTGCATATCGGCAAAAATAGGAAAAGAAAGCTGATGTGTGTCAGCAAGAAAAGGAAGATGGAGATCATGCATATCAGCAGGAGAAGGAGAATTGACCCAACGCGTGTCGGGTAGAAGCTGAAATTTTCACCGACAAAGAGAAGAAGGGAAAAAAAATTGGAAAATTTCCTAAATGTTGAAATTGACGGATTTTGGAGGATTTTGTCGATGGATCGGCTGAGTAGATCAGAACATAGTTCGGAATTTTTTCGAAGCAACATTAGAAACTTCAATATTTTTTTGACGCGGCATAGCAGATGAAAATCGGAAAGTTCTCTGATGGAGTGGATGAAAGTCAAAATTCTTTCCACGATGACAGCAGGGTTCGTAACTTCCACCGTCGGAAGAAAAGAGAAAATATTTCCGCAACGACGGAAGGACTGATCGGATGGAAATCAGTGAAGTTGTCGATAAGCCGCCTAGGTTCAATAAACTTTTTGTGATACACATTGGAAAAATTGTGGAGTTCTAGCTGATACGTCGGCTGAGTTTCGTCGATCGAAGGAAAACTGAAAAATTTGCTCTGAAACATAGAATTTCAGCAGGTTTTCAGTGGGCTCTGCTGGGGACACAAAGATGAAGAATGACAATGGATTTGTGCGCCATATTGCAAGCCTCCTTAGCCCCCATCGTCCCCCTGAGACAAATCGGTTGAAGAAGATAAGAAGATAAAGAAAGAAAAAGAAATGTACAAGGACATTTCTATAGAGCATAATCAAGGTTGTATTCTGATGAAGAGGAAGTCACCTTGGAAGAAGAAATTATGAAAGCAGAACATCAGACTGTTATGAATGAAGGGACAGCATATGACGATGGTATTGAAGCACATTTATATGGTGTAATCATGCAGGTTATGAAGCATAGGATGGATGCTTCAGCAAAGATAGAAATGGGCCATTGACATGGGGTTATGTTCACTTTTGTGAAGCTAAAACTATCGGTCAGGAAGCAGGGATCATTCCTAAAATTTGTGCGGTAGACCCCATGCAGGTCATAAATCAAATGTGGTGGAAGT
Organism: Pseudotsuga menziesii; assembly: GCA_001517045.1. NCBI lineage: Eukaryota > Viridiplantae > Streptophyta > Pinopsida > Pinales > Pinaceae > Pseudotsuga > Pseudotsuga menziesii. The sequence goes on along the minus strand of LPNX010834718.1, from coordinate 886,242 downwards.
TGAGGGTGAGATTGCTGGGCAAATTGTTCTGTTCTGATCAACCCGCTATATCACCCCTAGACTTGTGAGATGTACACTTTGAAGAATTCAAAGTATAAAGGATCATGGTTAGTCCAACTAGCCACCGGAACCCAGAGGAAAGTCAGTAAGGTGGTAAGAAATGTCCATTAGTCATGGATGGGTTAGTCACTTGGGAAGATCTGAATGTTCTGCCACTTGGCTCCTATGATATACTCATTGGGATGGATTGGTCAGAAGCACATAGAGAAAAGGTTGATTGTTACAACAATACTTTTGAGTCCTTGGATGAAGAAGGCAACCTAAGGGTTGTGAAAGGATTTACAAAAAGTGATCTCAGGAAGGCAGTCTTCAATAGTACAACTGAATAAGTTATGTGGGAAATGTTGCAGAGTGTATGCAGCTCATGTTTTGGAGGCAGCAAATAATGATACTCCTATATTGGAGGGATGTCATGTGTTGCAGGAATCCAGGGATGTTTTTCCTAATAAAGTTCCAGGGCTTCCTCCAAAGAGGGACATCGATTTTATAATTGAACTTGTTCTAGGTAAAGCACCAGTGTCTCAGACACCCTACAGGGTGAGTGCACCAGAAAGGCTAGAGTTGAAGACACATCTGCAAGAGTTGTGGGAAAAGAAGTATATCAAGCCAAGTGTGTTCCCGTGGGGAGCACCAATTTGGTGTGAGAATGAGAAAGATGAGATACTCTGGTTACGTATTGATCACAGATAGCTAAGTAAAGTCACTCTGAAGAACAAGTATCCTTTGCCTAGGATTGATGACCTATTGGATCAAATGAGAAGATCAAAGGTGTTTTCCATGTTTGACTTGGGGTCTGGTGACCATCAGGTAAGAGTTAAGGATGAAGATGTTCATAAGACAACCTTCAAAGCAAGGTTTGTTCTTATTATCCTTGATTGCATTCATATTTATTCTAAGAATGAGGAATAACATGTGGAACATTTGAGGGTGACTTTGAATTGCTCAAGAAGCATAAGTTGTATGCAGGGTTGAGCAACTATGACTTCTATGAAGATAGAATTCATAATTTGGGTCACATTATTTCAGATAGAGGAATATCTGGAGACCCTGAAAAGATTGAGGCCATGATGAGTTGGCACGCTCCAACAAAGTTAACAGATGTATGATCATTTGTGGGACTTGCAGGTTATTGCAGGAAGTTCACTAAAGAAGATTCTTGCAAGTAAAGTTGAGTCTATGTATAGGCTGAGGAAGCCTGGATGTGAACTTGTAGTTCCATGAGGAAATTTCCCTTACGTGTATGGGCATACGTATGAGGATTTCCTGAATATTGTAGGTATAATGACCTAAGCAGAGCAATATGGTTGTGCCGAATGAAACCCAGGGCAAGAAGCTGCCATGTGCCATGAGAAGGATCTCATGACTGAGAACAGGTTTTGAAACTTCAGATTGCAAGGTTTTATGTTGATTATGGGTGATGGTGATCTCCTGTGATGGTTTTGAATCATGCTAACAATGGATATGCTTGTTTTGCATTGCTTGATGTTTGAAGTTTCATGTTGCTAACTGTGAATGTTTGCCTGATTTAAAATTGTGTCAGGATGACATGTTGTATGTGGATGTCAAGGTTTTGGGATAGCATGTGTAAGTAGGGGATGACTACTCCCAATTGCAAAAAGAGAAACAGTATGAGGACGACCTCATGGTTGCAAAAATCTTATTTTCTGCAGGAAGCAGAAGTATGAACTTGGATTTTTATTTGAATATCAATGTTATTGATCGTTTGATATTTGGGAAATCATGTATGCATGAAATAGATTTGGAAATCTATGATTAAAATTTTATGATGGCATCTCATGTAAATTGCATACGTGTATGTAACACAAGTGAGATGGTGAAAGTACGCCCTTGGGGTACATAGCTTCTCAGAAGGATGTGTTTGGGATACATAACTCCTCAGAAGGATTTACTAGGTGTACATATCTCCTCGGAGGGATGTGTTGGAAATAGGTTTGAAATTCTATGACTGAAATTTTTATGATGGCATCTCCTATGAATTGCATGCTTGTATGTAATGCAGGAGAGATGAAGAAAATATGTATTGGGTGTACATGGCTCCTCGAAAGGATGTACTGGGTGTACATGGTGTTATAGCTGATTTCACCACTCCAGGTGAATCACACTTTGTATGGCCTTCCCCTGTCCCGCTGCAGACTCCTTAAACCCCTTGGACCATTTTTTGTCCTTTGATGTTTCCTTGACCATCCCTAAAAACATGTGAAAAATGATACACGTGACTTTTAAACCTATAGTCACATACATACGCGGGTTTGACCACTAAAACCACGTGCATCGGGATGTGTACAAAATCCAAATCCTTTTGGAGTTTTCCTTGACATGGATCCGACTCACTTGACTCCTGGCCTTACATATGCCTTGAGATCGCTCGGATTCAACCTTTCATTACCCCTTTGAAAAGATATATAAGAAACTCTTTGGTACATTGAAGGCATAAGAGATAATTGAGAGCAAAGAAACTATAGGCCATTGTTGACGGAACTTATGCTTGAGTCTGCATCCCTTTGTCCCTTGGAGCACTTTTATGTTTTTCCCAAGCTTGCTTTTTGTTTGTGAGCTTGCTATCGAGAGATGGAGGATTGAAGTGGTGGAGGCCCAAGTGGGGGATTCAGTTTCTCTGATTTGCAGACGTGCCTACAGAGGTTGTATCTATTGTAATCTCTTATTTATATTAATAGAAATATCTTTTCCTGTCCAATAATGTGTGTTTGAATGAATATTTTATCCATGGGATTATGTCAAATGCTTATACATTATTGATTATATATGCTAGAATAGATCTAACACCGTGATATATAGTATGCTTGTATTGTTTACTTGTTGTTGAGGACGTGATTAATCAATTCAAGCTGAAGTTGGAAAGCTCAACAAGGATCTACTTCAACCGTCCGGAATAAGGTACGAGGTCTGATCCTTTAGTGTTAGACATTTAATTTCTATTGAATATTGGAAAGGATTGATTTCTGGAGTCAACATGTCTGTTGTGGTACCCCAAGCCATGGGAATTTCTCTCCGTAACAGAATTGGCGACTCCGCTGGGGAGTTCCTAGTAGTTGTCCTTTGGGTGTTTTATATCGGCATTCAATGACTTTGAATTTCTCTTTCTCTCTTGTTTCTGTGTCGGGTCTGGCGGCATGTTTGCTTGGTAGTGTCTAATTGGTGTGAAGTTTGTCTCAGCTAGTTTGTTTGCCTTGATTTTTATGCACCTTTCTTCCTGTACGCAAGTTTTTAACTCACAGTCGTATATACACGCTGGTTTCTCTTCGATTTCCGTGTATACACGCTGGTTTGCTGCGAACAGTAGCGTATGCCCTTAGTTTTTCCTTTTAGTGGAAGTTAAATGGTTGTTGGGTGAAGTTTGATGATTGCTGAGTCTCCTTTGACACTGCCTGAGTCTGTTTATACCTCTGTTTCTGACCAGAGACGTTTTTTTTAGGCTATTTTTTTTTTTTAAGAAGGTTCTTGTCATGGCATTTTTTATTTTTTGTTTGGGATTAGTGCATTAGATTTATTTTACCTTAGTGCTTTGCTTGAGTGCTGTTTGAGTCTGCTTGCAGAGTCTGGGGGTTGTAGAATCATTATTTTGCTTTTTGTATCTCATTTTATTTCAAAAAATCCAAAAGCATTTGCTTATCATCTTGCATTGCATTTTGCATTTTGCATTGTACTTGCACTAGATTTGCTTTAGAGTATTAGTTAGGATTTCATATAGGAAACTTTGCATTCATCATTTGAAGAAAAATTGTGCATTTCACGTACTAATATACCCTATTTTCATGGACACAATGCATTTGCATTGATTGTTAGGTGTGCATTTTACTTCATGTTGCGTCATAACACCATTAGTTGCACGACCATATCCTTCTTTTGAGTAATAAAGCCAATTAAAATCAATGCTTAATTAAAATGAAATACACTCTTTTCTTTTATAGGGTGCACCAACAAGATTAGGTTTTAGGATCTTGGAATAGTTCATTGTGAGTAAATTCTCCAAGATCACTAAACAACAACATGTATGTGTCTGTCCAGGTGAGTGTGTGAAATCCTTGGTATAACCAGTGTTTCTCAGGATCCTCCTCTCAAAAGGGAGTTAAGCACGAGGCAGTGTGAGTGGTTATCGATTGGGATGACCCCTAGTCATAACTGAGTAGCACCGAAGATATTTCCACGATTGTATTCATATTTGGGGGCTCTTTCGAGAGTTTCGGGCTTTGCTACCATGCCCATACGGTCAATCCCGCCTGCGACTGTCCACTTGAGCATTGATTATATTGAGGTGACCTTAGTGGCCTTACCTAGGATATTGAGAGGGTACTTTGCAGGGGTCATTCTGCGGGTGTCCCGGCCAGGTTGGGGTCGAATAGCATAGTCGCTTTACGCGTTGAAGCTGAGGGCCACAATAATTGGTTACATACCTCCACTTGTTGTGTATGGGAGTCTCAAGCCTCTCCTAGGAGAGACATACCTACTTCATTCGGGAGCTCATTTATCTTGCCCTTGATTGCTTGCATTTGGCTTTACATTTTATTAGTGATTGCTCTGTGCACGATAGCTTGCCTAGGGTTTGCGTAAATAGAGAGTCTTTTCTATTTTTTGAGTCATTGTGGATTCGAGAACGACTCCTCACCGTTCTCATCGTTTAGCAGGACTTATACCTTCTACATCTCCTCCTCCTTTGGGAGAGAGACCTAGACAGTCCAGGCGGACTACTTCGCACATTGATTCACAGACCATGGGAGACCATTTAGAAGGTATTCCTGAACCACCTTCTCCCATTCGTCTAGACGATGGGGAGTTTACTCCTACCTACGATCCTTCACCTGACTTGGCTAAGTTAGCTCCTTTGATTTCTGAGATAGGAACCTTTCACGATAGACCTACTCACTCTAAAGTTAATTCCCCATTGACGCGTTACCGGTATGGAATGCCGGAGGATGCCAAGACTCATTTTGAACCCGCCAGCACTAGTTATGGTAGTTATGGTATGTCTGGTTTTCCCACACATGATTTGGCATTTCATGTCGAATCTGAGTTGGAGCCTAACACTATTCCTGGGGCACTCTCATTCCTTACCATGCCGAGAGGTTTGGGAGCACTAGTCACATTGCACCTTCCATCCCGGTGGTGGAAGTTACATCACATATTCCTCCTAGGTCTAAGGTTAGTGATCCTATTAGGATACCAGATCCAAGACGAGTGACTATAGGGAATAGTACGTACTTAATCACACAGATCCCTTCGTCCTCTGTCCCTAGTTCTTCAAATGTTCACCCTCCACCTCATTCACGTGGTCCTTCGGACCGAAACGTTGCTACGAGTTATGTCCGTACTGCGGTTACTAGACCGGTTGTGTCTCAACTTCATGTATCGCCCGTTGTTTCGGGAGGTCATGCTCATACTTCTAGAGGTCACATTCCTACTTCCGGAGTGTATATTCCCACTTCCAGAGCATATGTTCCTACTTATGGAGTGTCTCATGGGACATCTCATGTGATGACTTATGGACCCTATTATGGGATGCAGTATGGACAGGGTTCTTCACCTTATGGGGGTGGGTATCAACAACCTGCTTATTCTCCGAACTATGGCTTTGTATCTCCTAATAGTCAAGGTCCACCACACTATGGTGCTTCCATGCCACCCTATACGGGTCGAACAGGAGGAGGGCACTATGGCCAAGGCCATGGTGGTAATCAGACCTATATGAATCAGGAAGCGGTCCATCGACCTCATCATCCTAGGCTCCCTTTCCTCGCGACACTCAATCTTCCTAACTTGTCAAGATTGACGAACGATCTTGTAGCTCATGACCCGGCTTGGCTGGCTGTCCCTACTAAGCTTCCCTCGGACATACCTAAGTTCGAGGGAAAACCGGGAGAGGATCCAAGCGAACACGTTACTACATTTCACCTATGGTGCTCTTCGAATTCCTTACACCAGGACTCCATCTGTTTAAGGCTATTTCAACACACCCTTACAGGGCCTACCGTGAAATGGTATATAGAGTTACCTAGGGGAGCTTTCGCTTTGTTCGACGACCTTGTGATGACTTTTATTAATCACTTCCAGCTACCAGTGCGTTATGACGTTGGTATTGAACTCTTGTCGACATTTCAGCAGGATAAAGCCACACATATCTCGGATCATATTCAAGAGTGGCGTAGATGGAAGAGGTTAATTAAATCCTTTATACCGCCAGAATTCCTCCTCGAATGGTTCCTTAAGTCGTTATTGCTGTATATAGCGAAGGATGTTTCTACATCAGGAGTTCAGAATGAGGAACAAGCGATTTTTAGGGCACAGGAACTGGACTTGATTTATGCTCAGTCCGGTTTGTTATATGAGATTATTCCTAACGCTCCACGTTCTAGTTTCGACCCCAAAGTCAAACCTGGACCACATGTCGATGGCATTGTGGGTTGTGCAAGTGCGAAACTTGCGGATTTGGTTGCAAAACAAGTTAGTCAATTGTCAATCAACCAATCTGCTTCGGGACAAGCTACGGCTTCGTCTCAACCTGCCCAAACGGCGAGTGTACTTTCTGTGCAATTGTCAGACCAGAAGGGTAACCAGCAGCCTGGACGGAATAGAAAAAAGGGTAAGAATAATCGTAAGGGTGGGAATAAGAATGAGAATGCTAATAGTAATGACAAGAATGGTCGTAATGCTGGGGGGGGAAAGCAAGCTAAATGTAAGGTTAAGTTCCCTTGCAATTTGTGTAAGGACAATCACCTCACTTACTTGTGCCCTCATATTGATGAAGCCTCGAGGTTCTTGGCACAGGGCCCAACTGTGCTAACTAACCCTTACCGCACAATCAAAATATGAACTCGAGGTCCCATGACCAGTCTAGTGCTGATCAAGATCCGCCGGAGGGTAGTGATCGTGGTTGCATTAACATGGTCCATTCTACGAAAGTTGTGACCCATCCAAAAGATTATGGTTCATCACAACCCAGCCCAGGAAAAGAACCTGAACCTATGGATAAACCTGAAGCTGCATCTCGCATTCCTAAGGGAGTCCTTAAGTGTTCGAGGCACAATCCTAATGCCCGAGCCACCCAGAACTATTCAATTGTCGAGGATTTGGGCCACACTCCTTGTGCGATGTCTGCATTGGAAGTGCTTCAGAGTTGTCCTTAGCAAAGGAAGGTGTTGCTTTCTGCCCTTGGTGTGAACGATGATGATTCTTCCTCCGTGATTAAATTTGAAACCGTTGGACTTCAGCCTCGCTTGCCTTACTATGTGTCTCTTTTGATTCACGTAGAATGTCTTAATATGATCGTCAAGCGCACTGTGATTGACGAAGGCGCTGCCGCTTCTGTGATGTATTTATCGTATTGGAAGGGTTTAGGTTCCCCTAAGCTGTCTAAATCAGCGACCATGTTAACTCCGTTCGATGGGAGATCGTTTAGGCTGCACGGCATCCTTCCTTCCCTTAAATTCCATTTGGGAGGGAAGACCGTTGTGATAGAGGTCGAGGTGGTTGATGCGCCCCTTGACTATAATCTCTTGCTGGGTAGGAATTGGATGTACAATATGCAAGTCGTTGCTTCTTCCCTATTTCGCGTTGTATGCTTTCCACATAACAGGAAGATAGTCACGATTGATCAAACAACATTCAAGAATACGTCTATTACCGCATCTTCGGGAGCTTCGATCCCTATTGTTGAGAACTCCCAGCCGACAACTGGGAGTGTGGGTGTAGGCATGTATCCATCCCTCATGGGACGCTTTAGTTGTCCTACACCGATTCTTATGATAGGTTCTAGTTCCGGTGAGGATTCAACATCTATGAGATCGGTGTCTTTTCGCACGAGTCATATGGAAGATCCTTGGATTCTTCCTACACCGATTACTCCGAGTGAGCCCATCATGACAGACGTGTCGTTACCTGCAATTATGATAGCTTATCAAGCTAATCTCAAGTGTGTTGCAGAGCCTAGTCCTTCCTCTTCACGGATGGAGGAGGAGGACCCTTATGTGCTGCCGACATGGGCAGTACAGTCTTCTCACACGCACGACTGCCTTGATATGGTTTTCCCTTCAGATGAAGCGATTATTGAGGCTATGTCGGGAGTTGATCCACCATGGGAGGAACTCCATCATAGATATTACTTTCTTCCCCAGCTTGACCGCTTGGAGCGTGAGGACTTTAGGGTGGTTCTTAGTGCGAGATTTGGTATTCCTATGGTTTCGATAAGCTCTCTAGGTCAGATGGCTGACGGAAACATGGTGAACATATCTTCAACGATTCTTATCAACATCTCTCATGATCCTAGCAGGATAGAGAATGTCTATATTGGGGCAGAATGTTCCCATGCTAAGATTCTAGAATACACCGATCTATTTAAGGAATTTCGTGACATATTTGCTTAGTCTTACAACAAAATGCCAGGTATCAACCTCGTATTGTCGAGCACGAGATTAAGACTTACCCCAATGCCAAGCCTATTCGACAACGTTTGCATGCAGTGAATCCTAGGAAAGCACCCGCGATTAAGGCAGAGATAGAAAAGCTGTTAAAAGTCGGTTTTATCTATCCCGTTCCCTTGACGGAGTGGGTTTCAAACCCCATTCCGGTGGATAAGAAGCAGGGAGCGATCCGCATATGTACTGATTTCCGCGATTTAAATCGTGGCTGTCCTAAGGACAATTTCTCCACACTATTTATTCATCATATTTTGGATGAGTGTGCGGGTAGCGAGGTTTTTTCCTTTATGGACGGCTTTTCCGGGTATAATCAGATACAAATTAAACCTGAGGACCAACACAAGACTGCATTTATTTGTCCTTGGGGAAATTTTGCATATCAGAAAATGCCTTTCGGTCTTAAAAATGTCGGAGCTACATTTCAGCGGGCAATGACCTTGATCTTCCATGATCTCAAGTCGATCATCGAAGTATTTTTGGATGACCTTGCTGCTCATTCTCGTATGAGAATGCGTTATCCCTATCACTTGAGATTGGTGTTCGAAAGATGACGGCACTATTTGGTTAGATTAAATCCTCATAAGTGCATCTTTTGTGTGAAGTCAAGTCGTTTGTTAGGATTCATCGTTTCTAAAGAGCGCATAAGAGTCGACCCTTTGAAGGTTGAGGCAATACTTCAGTTATCTCCCCCGAAGAATATTCGTCATCTTCAATGTTTGCAAGGCATGGAAAACTTCTACGGAGATTTGTTGTCAACTTTGCCAATTTGACTAGAGGCTTCATGTGTCTATTGAAGAAGGACACCACCTTTTGTTGGGATGAGAGAGCCCAGGAGTCCTTTGATGCACTCAAGCGAGCCCTAGCATCAGCCCCGGTGATTAGTCCCCCAGACTATAGCCATGATTTTATACTTTATGTGGTTGTGTCCATGGAGACTATTGGTATGGTTTTGGTTCAAGAGGATGAGGACCTCCAAGAGCATGTCATATATTATCTGAGCCAGAACCTTATTGACGCAGATATTCGTTACTCTAATGTCGAGAAGATTGCTTTAGCTACCATACATGTGGTTCAGCGGTTGAGACATTATATTCTCCTTCGCCAGACCTTGGTTGTAGCCCATGTCAATCCATTTCAATTCGTCCTCACTCGAAGGATGATTGGGGGAAAATATAATAAATGGATTGTCATTCTGCAAGAGTTCGATCTTGAATTTGTTTCGGCAAAATCGAAGAAGTCTTTAATTTTTGCAGAGCTTATATCGGATTTCCCGAGCTAGGCCGAGGAGTTGGTTTGTGAAGATACATTTTTCGAAGAACACATCTTCTTAATCTCAACTTTAGACCCATGGTATGGGGATATCATAATATATTTACAAACATTGAAGGTCCCTACTCACCTCTCATGAGATGAACGACGACGATTACCTCACGTGTCTAAGAACTACCTCATAGTGGATAACACTTTGTACCGTCATGGGGTAGATTCCATTTTACGACGTTGTTTAACTCATGATGAGGCTGAGGTAGTGTTGAATGATTTCCATGGAGGGGCGTGTGGTGGTCATTTATCTGGGCTTTCTACATCTCAAAAGATCTTAAGAGCGGGTTATTTTTGGCCATCGATCTTTAAGGATTGTGCAGATGCTGTTAAGAGGTGCCACCCTTGCTAGGTGTTCGCACGTAATATGCGCTCGAAACCTGCCCCGTTACATCCCATTATCACCGCCGGTCCCTTCACTAAGTGGGGGCTTGATTTTATGGATTGCAACCCAGCTTCGGCTGGGGGGCACCATAATATTATAGTGGTTGTTGATTACTTCATGAAATGGGTTGAGGCTATGCCTACAGTTAAATCCGATGGTGAGACAGCCGCCCACTTCGTATTCAACCAGATTATTACTTGGTTTGGAATTCTGAAAGAGCTTGTCACTGACCATGATTCGCACTTTCAGAATCGTATGATGGAAGAATTGGCATCAAAGTTAGGGTACAAGCAAGAGCATTCCTCATCTTACTACCTTCAAGCGAATGGACAGGTAGAAGCAGTGAATAAATCACTCAAATCCATTCTCCAACGAACCATCGCACAAAGCAAGAATAATTGGCACATCATGTTATATCCTGCTTTGTGGGCATATAGAACCGTTGTTAAGACTGCCACGGGTTTTTCTCCATATCAACTTGTACATCGAGTGGAGTCGATATTGTCGGTTGAATGCGAGATTCCTTCTTTGAAGCTAGCTGCAGAACTCTTACCAGACACTTCACCATTGGAGGAGCGCTTGGTCCACCTTGAGCAACTTGATGAGCAGCGTCGAGATGCCTCGGTATCTCTAGAAGTCAATAAACGTCGCATAAAGGTCCAGTACGATAAGTCTATCCGTCCAAGGAGGTTTAGTGAGGGAGACTTGGTCCTTTTGTGGGATCAACCGAAAGAACCCTTACGCGCAGGAAAATTTAATCCCATGTGGCGTGGTCCTTACGTGGTCAAATGTGTCTTAGAGAAGGGTGCTTATGAGTTAGTGGATTACGAGGGAACGACCTTGGTGGAGCCTATAAATGGGCTCTATCTCAAGAAGTACTATGCATAATTTTCATCCAAGGCTGGTTATTGTATATTATTGTACAGTTTTGCATAGTTAGGTCTTTTTCTTATAGTGATCGGGTTTGTGATTAGTTTTCGTTTCTTTTGGAAGATTTCAATGCAATCTTCCACCTACATAGGATTCACGGATGGTGCGAGCCGTCACACTCAACACTCAGCCTCTACTGCTTGGGTGATTTATACTCCTATGGGTTAGGTACTGTCTTCAGGAGGCGTATGTCTGCAGCCATCTTCCAACAATGTTGTTGAATATAGTGTCATTATTGAGCTTCTACGGGATGCCATTTCACATGGCGTTCTCTCTCTTGAGGTACATCTTGATTTGGAGTTAGTAGTGTCATAGCTTAATGGTTTGTACCATGTTAGAGATACGACGTTATTAAGAAGATTCTTACGTGTGAGATTATTAGAATGACAATTTGACAATATAACATACATACACATTCCAAGAATTAATAATCAAGTTGCTAACTCATATGCTAACTATGTGTTAAATTGGCATTTGTTTCATTCACAATAAATTCATCACAAACACAATTTTTACACACGTAAATAAATAAACCGATCACCATAAAACTTTTTATATAAACATCCAAAATGTGATAATACATAGTGTCATGATACAAAATTGGGGCTCTCGAGCCACCAACATATAATACACAGTAGTACAAAATGTATACACTCCCAAGTATCTAATCCTGTGGAGGAGGAGGAGGGTTGTGATCATGGAAGGTCACTAAGGCTCTAGCTAGCCGTTAGAATAATCGCACCCATGCTCGTGGTACACCCACCACTTGGCGCTGCATAGCCTCAGGCAAGTCCTCGACTTGCGCCATGGGAAACCTGTGTGTCAGCCTTGCAAAATTGGTATGAATGCTCTGGAGCATCTGCTCCGCATCCACACCCATGATGTCATCTCCTCTTCGCCTCCATCTATGAAGAGGGAAGCCTTCCGGCCACCGTGGTCCCACATCTGCACACAAATGGTAGATGTCATTATGTATTGTCACGCAAAAATATGTCTTTTGATTCCATATAATCAGAAAACACAAAAAAATTAAATAACTCAAAAATTAAAAAGGAGAGGGTCGAGATTCGTTACCTATATTGCCATATGCCAATCCTGGTGGCAGCGGCATGTCCGGGTCACCCCGGAAATCTATCCCTGCATAGGGGTAGTCATCGATGGCAACTATCTGTCGTCGCCACCACGGAAAGAAGTCAGCTGGATAGGGTTTGGCCACCCTACCTCCCCCCAGTATGCGCATAGCATATGCCCAACGCCATTGGGTCGGATCTCGAACCCTGTGAAGAGGAACGTCCACTCTGGGGCTCAATCCTAGAACACGCTCGAAGAAAAACGTGCTGAAAATACTGCTGAACCCGAAGTTTCGCACTCTGCCTACCTTACACTCACTGAGATGATGTTTCATGTTGCTCAGTAGCGTAGTGCTCCAGTCATAAATCGTGGGTCTCATGCACTCCACTGCATAGAACATCAGAGGCCATGAGGCCTGGTGGAGTTATGCTAAGCCTACTATCCTACCCAATGTCAATAGTATGGCCTTTAGGCCCAGCACCTATATAGCGTTGGTAGGGACCTGACTCCCCACCTTCTCTGTGTCTGGATAGCAGTACACCGCAATGTACTCGTCGATAGTCAGGCCACCTCCTGGCCCACCACAAGACCAAGGTTCACTACCTCCCCCCATCGGGAAAGCCCAGTAATGAAGTATATGTCCTCCACATCTATAGTGAGGGACATCCCATTTATCTGGAAGGACTCAGAGTCTAGATCCTAGTAATCCACCAGCATCTGCAATAGTCTTGGTTTGGCCCTCAAGCCACCAAGACACCAAAACTTATAGAGTCCACATGCACATAGAGCTTGTTGAGCCATTAGATCGGCCCTTACTACTTCCTCTACCTCACCATGTTCACGCTCTCTCCACTCTAGGGCCATCCTGCACAAGAAATTGCAAATTTGTCCATTATATTATTGAAAAAAACTTATGCGTGGCCTCATACACGACTGTTTTTAAAACAGCCACATATGTACGCGAGTATGGGGGCATTTTCTGCGTATATCCAGCCCTATACGTGAAAAAACCCTCGATTTCCGCGTGGGCCACATCGCCCTTTTTAGTTTGGCCTAGAAAGCTTAATTGACCATGGAATTTGATAAAAATTGCATTGAAATGGAAGAGAAGAGCATGGGTAAATACCTGGAAGAAACGGTAGTGGATTCCGTCGGCTGGATCTCCTGGAATTCGCTGTTGAAAATCTGAGCTCAAATGGGTAAAAGTTTCAAATGTTTTATAATATTTTGAATTGTTTACTATTTATAGAAATTTTTCAAATATTTGAAAAATTTTACCCCCTTTCCTATAGTTTTGACAATTTCTAACCATTTTGGACCGTTTTTGACATAATTCATGATGTAGAGGACCTTTTTCAGTGTTGTTTCAGTCATTGGATTCACCCGTTCGTGCCGATCGCAGGTATCATTTCTAAACTAGCATACAGGTTAGGTTTCATCACCATTTGCATTTTTCATGACCTTATGACCATCTCATCATGACCTTAGGTACGAACCCACTTTATTATGTCACAGAACCTTCTTGTTGTTTTAGAAGTGGCATGATATGAGTGGTAGAGCTTCACCTTACATGGGTACCCTAGTTAGTGCCTTATTTACATTTGGTGCCCATGCTGACGGTTTCTCCTTTAGGGTGTGGGAGTTTGTTGTATAGTACTGCCATGACATTTCATAAGAGCCTCATACTCCTCTTGAACTTTTGCTAGCCTATTTCCCTCAGGACTCCCTCATGTCAAGTTGTGAATGCATTATCATGAGCTTTTCCTGCATTATTGAGCTTTATGTCGGCTTCCTTGACATTGCGTTTCAGCCATATAGCCCGAGCTTGTCTCATGTCTAGCCATGCAGATCCATTTTTTATATCCTTTGCAGCTTGTTTCCCTTTTTACCGGGAGGGGATTTTTCCTCGAGTGTCGATATCCTACACATGTATCCTTGCATTGAGCATAGGTATGTTCCACTGCTTGGAACTAGTTTGTTTGCCCTTATGACACTCGTCTCCTCCTAGTCTATAACTATAAAGTAATTTTATTCTTTTTCAAGTTTTTTAAATAATTGAAAAAGTCCCCAAAAAATCAAAAAACCAAAAAGCCGGACAAGGAAAGACGTTATCATTGGCAACTGTCGAGTCGTGTCGCCTTCGAATAGAGCATTGTATATCATATCCATTGGTTGGGTTTATAGTTTGACTTTAGGAGCTGTACTCATTTATCTGAGTTTATCTCCACCGACTGGTTAAGCTTCCAGTCCCCATGGAGCCTCTGTCAATGCCTCTTGTGTCGCAGAGATGTCCTAGTTTGTATATCGAGTCTATGCTGCCTTTATTCAGTCACCATACACCATTATGCTCTTGTTCGAAGGAAGTTGAAGCCTGAGTCGGCTATTCCTCAGTTATCTTGACTTTTCATGTCAACCATTCCCGGTACAGTTACTGGTTTGTGCACCTTATGATCGAGTCCTTCCACATTATACAGCTTTGCCGAGTACCTCGTGTTGGATGAGGGGGGATGCCTGAATGCCCTCCTTCCAGAGGATTTCATCCCATTGACTTCAGATCATTTATTCTAGGATTGGAATCTAGAGTCATTTTGAGTGCCTTGAGACTTGTAGTCATCAGTGGCAGGTTCTCTCACCATCGACAGTCTTTGGGAATACATCAATGTCCCCTGATCGATGGATCCTCTCAAGTGTTCGACCTCAACACATTTATTCACACTTGTTAGTTTGCACTCTAGTACCTTGATTCCCATTTTCATTATTGATGGGTGATCTCGCGTCTATTAACGGTATACATTAATGACCGGTAATCAGACAATGGACTACTATGTTCGACCTCGACACCTCTATTCACATAGTAGGACATGTACTCGTAGTGGTTTGTGTAGAAGACTTTCCAGATTGGTGGCATCTCTTATATGCTACATCCTTGATCGTGCCAGTGTTCATGAGATTTCAGCTCTCGTGACTTGATTCCAGTATATGTCAGACATTTCCAGCCACTATGAAGATCTTCATCCATTTTATATCTTCAACCATTATGGAGATCATGGTCCTTTGTATATCTTCATCATGGAGATTCTGATCTATGTATATTGTACGTGGCGATGACCACTTATATGATATCTTGTATCGTGCCTATTCATGGCCATTGTACTCTTATGTATCCGAGACTATTATATGTATTTGCAGTTATGTGCAGAGTTGTATTATTGTACTATGTTGATTGGGTGGCTGGTCTTCCATTTGGGATCCTTCATCACTCCACTTCTAGGATGGACTTATAATGTATTTCGGCCATCGTATGACCCCTATGACCTCACACATTAGGGGGCATCTGTTATAGCTGATTTCACCACTCCAGGTGAATCACACTTTGTATGGCCTTCCCCTGTCCCGCTGTAGACTCCTTAGACCCCTTGGACCATTTTTTGTCCTTTGATGTTTCCTTGACCATCCCTAAAACATGTGAAAAATGATACACACGACTTTTAAACCTATAATCATGTATATACGCGGGTTTAACCACTAAAATCGCGTACATCAGGATGTGTACAAAATCCAAATCCTTTTGGAGTTTTCCTTGACATGGATCTGACTCACTTGACTCCTGGCCTTACATATGCCTTGAGATCGCTCGGATTCGACCTTTCATTACCCCTTTGAAAAGCTATATAAGGAACTCTTTGGTACATTGAAGGCATAAGAGAGAATTGAGAGCAAAGAAACTATAGTCCATTGATGGCGGAACTTATGCTTGAATCTGCATCCCTTTGTCCCTTGGAGCACTTTTGTGTTCTTCCCAAGCTTGCCTTTTGCTTGTGAGCTTGCTATCGAGAGATGGAGGATTGAAATGGTGGAGGCCCAAGTGGGGGATTCAGTTTCTCCGATTCACAGATGTGCCGACAGAGGTTGTATCTATTGTAATCTCTTATTTATATTAATAGAACTATCTTTTCATGTCCAATAATGTGTGTTTGAATGAATATTTTATCCATGGGATTATGTCAAATGCTTATACATTATTGATTATATATGCTATAATAGATCTAACACCATGATATATAGTATGCTTGTATTGTTTACTTCTTGTTGAGAACGTGATTAATCAATTCAAGCTGAAGTTGGAAAGCTCAACGGGGATCTACTTCAACCGTCTGGAATAAGGTATGAGGTCTGATCCTTTAGTGTTAAACATTTAATTTCTATTGCATATTGGAAAGGATTGATTTCTGGAGTCAAGTTGTCTGTTGTGGTACCCCAAGCCATAGGAATTTCTCTCTGTAACACATGGCTTCTCAAAGGGAAGTGTTTGGAATAGGTTTGGAAACCTATGATTGAATTTTGTTTATAATGACATCTCATATGAAATGCATGCTTGTATGTAATGCAGGTGAAATGATGAAAATATGTACTGGGTGTACATGGCTCCTCGGAAGGATATATGAGGTGTACATATCTTCTTAGAGGGATGTCTTTGGAATAGGTTTGAAAAGGTATGATTGAAATTTTATAATGACATATTATGTAAACTGCATGTCTATATGTAACACAAGTAAGACGATGAAAACATGTACAGGGAGTACATGGCTCCTTTGGAAGGATGTACTTGGGTACATAGCTACTCCCCCCTTCCAACTAGGCACTGGTATGCATCACTGGGGACGCCTAGGGTGAATGACCTCTGGTTAGACTTCTTTCCACACATATTCATGCCATAAGGGGACTGACACGAGAGTGGGGGCTCCGTGAAGAGAATAACCCCTAGGTATTATGATGTCCGGAAAGTAATCGCCTGAGCATTGGTAAGCACTTGGAGGAGGTGATGGGCCCTTAAGCTAGATCTTTCATTAAGCACCCAGGGAGGTGTTAGGCTCTGAAGTAGGGCTGAACAGATCTTGGTTGAGAGATGCTATACAGATAAGTATTGGACTACTTGGCAAATCCTGGTTGATTTTCTGTAATTACACATGTACATAATGATTCAGCTAAGATTTTGAAAATCTTGTTAAGAAATAAATCCTGCGAAAATGAATCTGACATGTGAATTAATCTGTTATGGTGTGTGGAAAAGAAGTGCCCAAACATTGGTAAGCACTCGGAAGAGGTGCTAGGCCTGTAAACTAGAGCTTCCATTGAGCACCCAAAGAGGTGCTAGGCTCCGAAGCGTGGTTGACCAGATCTCGGTTGGGAGATGTTATACAAATAGGCATTTGGTTTACTTATCAAAATTATGTTGTTATTGATTTTCTTTAAATATGCATGAGCATATGATTCAGCAATGGTCTCGAAAATCTTGTTATAGATTGCATCCTATAGGAATGAATTTGACATGTGAATTAAATTCATTGCGGTGGTCGGAAGGAAGCACCTGAGCTTGGTAAGAAACCTTCTTGTTACATTTCTCACAATAGTATGCATTTTCAACCTCAAGTAAATTCCCCTGGACAAATGATTTAAGTGACTCAATTAAATTCTTCTTATTCTTAACATTTGTAGTCTGGGGTAGACCAATGCCAGATGGCAGCTTCAGGATTTTCTCTTTATGCCACATCTCAGAAGGCAAAACTGTTGCTGGAAACAAATCTTTGAACATATTTGCAATAGAAATAGCTTCACACTCTAATAAGTTACCATGACAGAAACCTTCAATATATATCTGACTAAAAAGTTCTGGGATAAAAGTTATCAAGTCTGCCAGAGTCAGTGAAAGGAGACAAGAATGTTTGTCATCAACATGCCAAAAATGCTCTCGCAAAATGTGTAACCTTAAATAGGCCGAATGCTTTAGAGGTTTCATGTTGGTATTCACACAGTTCCTTTCCATGTCCTCCTTCATCACCTCAAAACGATCTGCAGCTGGTGTAAAGGTTTTCATAAATTTTGATGCTAAAACTGGTAGCTTTTCATTAAAACCAAATATCTTTAACTTGAGCTTGTCTCCTAAAACAGAAAATGATGTTCCCAATTTAGCAACATTTGCCTGATAGAGCGTCTCATTGAGAGCATCCCGGAGAAAGTTCACATACAGCTCAGTGAGTACACAAGCCCTTGTGTTTTTATATGCATCTTTCAAGGTTATCAAGAAGTATGTGTTTGCACGTGGAACATTAAAGGTTCGATCTAGTTTATACCAAATCTTGATCAATGGATCATCAAGAAGACATATTGGATTTTCGTTGGTGTCATGGATTTTGAAGTCAGATGAACTTCTAATTGAAAAATCACATGGAATGAAATCATTCTTGTCTGGTAAATGTAAAGCTGGGTCTACAATAGGGGGATTTCCCCAATCCTCTATAAGAGTAGATGGAATATTTTCAATACGGTAGGGCACACCAAACCATGGTTCATGCTGGACATCTGAATACTGGCAATCAAATGATTTTGTCAATATATCAACTCTCATATTATGTGGATTGATGAAGCTTAGTGTATGTTCCACCAATTTAGGATCCCATATTTCAAATCCATAATCTCCATATATGATATGCTCTTCAGGATATACCAACAAATTCCCTGCAAGCTCTGCCGCATAGTCATCCTGGGGCTGCTCTTCTGCAAATCTGAATTCTAAATTTCCAACATCTTGAAGCTCCTTAAATACCCATTCTTGTGGAGCCATGTTGCGCAGAAACTTCACATACTGATACAGAAACCCAATTACCTCCAAAACCTTTTCTAGCCCTGAATCAGTAAGATCTATGCTCACAACAAACATATATCCTGCAGAATAGCGATCCAATCCTCCATCACCAACCCCTGCTGATAATGATGTAGCCCAACCTTTTTCTTTAAGAAGAGACAACAAGCTACCACCACCCTCATGACCAATGAGATGAGACAAATAATCCTCTGGTTTCTTCAAGTATTCCTTATCAAGACAAGGAAATGACCATGTCGCTTTAAGAGCATGAAGATCCTGGACAGCTTGTACCCAGAAGATTCTTCCTGGCTCCCAAATAGGTCCCTCATTGAAGAAATTCAACTTTTCCAGGCCATCTTTCCTAACATTTCCAAACAGCTCCACAACCCATTCTTCTAGGGTATCCAACGACTCGCCACCAATTACAGCAAGTTTCATATGTCCAGCAGGTAGTAGTCTGTGTAGAAATTCAAGATTTTCGCCCGCATATTAATGCCTTTTGACATTGGTTCCATCAAACTTTTTTTATTGCCCCACATAAATCTATTGAATGGATGTTCTGGGTTAGCAGAATGACACTGAAGTTGCTGAAGACGACAGCTATCACTCTGAAAGGCTTGATCAAACTCTGAATCAACTACTTGTACCTCACGTTCCATAGCTTCAGCTTTCACCAATGGTGAAATGTAAAACTGAGAAAACCTCTTTAAGGCTGGTTTTAGGTATTTACGGTTCACCTCAAAATGATATCCTGTATATTCCATCTCAGTATATGCATTTGAAGAGCCTCCATGCCTTGACAAAAAACTATCATACTCATTTTCATCTGGAAATTCAGAGCTCCCCATAAACAGCATGTGCTCACTACCTTGCACATCATGAATTTTTGACTCCGAATGAATCTCACCAACAACCTGTACTTCATGCTCATCTTTCTTCCCTCCCCCAACTATGTCTTTAAGGAGATCCTCATCCAAATCCTTAGGCTGGCTCCCGAACTGGATGGTGTAATAATCTTGAAAGGACAATGCCGCACATACCTCATCACCCAAGGCTAGATACTCTTGATATCGAGGCAAGCATTGAAGTACTGCTAACCTCTGCCGATTTCCAGTCAAGATCCTTCTCATTGTCCTCATGTTCTCACAAGCTGGCAGAGAAAAACCTTTGTTCTGACATGCACTTTTATTCAATTGCTATGTGCCCACAACTGGCCAAGATTATGCTCTGATACCACTGTAGTATCCCAAATACTGATATTCTCTAATGTTCTATGATAGTGCTGACTCGCACACTCAATCTCATACAAATTTGCAAAATAACTGTGCATGCAAACTCGCCATGCAAAAATGCCCTAAAATATAGCTAAATTAGGGCTAGGGCTTTGCAGAGAGAAATTAACACTTACCACTAATATTCTGGCTAATAATGACTCCAGAGATAGCTGCATCCATAAGGATCCGGATGGGTGGTCTAATAATGCTATTTTCCTCTCGTGTCACCACCCCACAGCACCGTAAAAACCCTCCCGACTGAAGGTGACGTTTTTGTAAGAGGAGAGGTTCGTTTGGGCTGAAACTTTCTGAGCTTGTCCGTTTGATGATGCTGGAGAGAATGCCCGATGCATGCGGAGGTTCTACTGAGATTTGAAGGCCCAACAGCTGATTAGGTCTTTCTGGCTGAAAACCCCCTCTTACGGCTGCACACGTGTCCCTGCAACGATCTATACCATGTACTAGATAACTGATGAATGAATGAAGAACAAGTGGTGAACCTGTATGGCTTACCCGGAATAAGACTAGGACATATGTTTCACTGCCGAAATCCTGTTAGCTGAAGACTCCGTCTCCAACCCCAACTGTTGTGCTGCTATCCAAGAGCTCCCAAAATAATAATAATCCAAAAAGTGAGGTCTCCTCTTGCTTTACCCTCTATTTATAAAGTTCAACTGCGCAAAACCTAATCTTTGACCTAATTAGGTCACTTCATCTTCTAATTTGCCGTTGACTTGCATGCAAAGAGCATGGTCATGCATGGAGCATGGAAAAGAGCATGGTCATGCAAAGAGCATGGTCATGCATGAAGGTGGCCTTTGGCCCAGGTGGCCCTTCTTGACCAAGTGAGGATGCCGTAGATCTTCTATGGATGGCATCAGTCCTGATCTAATTCCCTAGCTATCAGTAACCGCTCGAACCCATCGGAATCACATAGGTTAGCGGTATGGGCCTCAGGGCCTAAAAGGAAGAGGACATTACAGATTGCATCCTATAGGAATGAATTTGACATGTGAATTAAATTCATTGCAGTGGTCGGAAGGAAGCACCTGAGCTTGGTAAGCACGTAGGGAAGGTTTAGGCTCTTGAACATAACTGCTATTGAAGCACGCGAAGAGGTGTTGGGCTCAAGAAAGGAGTTGTCAGACCTCGATTGAGAGGTATTGCTGGTTTCCAAAGACACTAGGAATGTTCCAAGCTAAGGAGAAGGCTTCTCCAAGACAAGAAAAATATATTGTGGTGTGTGCTCGTTGATGTAAGAAAGGACTTGGAAGAGTTCTAGATTGTGCCATTGGACAGATAAAGGTGCAGAGGAAGCACTTCGGTCCTGAAGAGGCTACGTGGGAGCCGGAGGATGCCATGTGATTGGCACATCCATTTTGTTCAAGTTTGCATAGCACTGAGGGTGGTTCTAGTGTAGCAATTGTTAAATTATTGTAAAGCACTGAGGACAGTGCCATTGAAGGGGGAGGGGAATCTAACGCCCTGGTTTTGACCCCGTGGTATTGAATTGCATATGATGTAAATATTGTATTTAATCGTGGTGTGGAGCTAAAGGCAAATGCCCCACTATGGATTTAGTGTCTTATATATTGGCGATTAAAATCGATGCCAGTGGTTTATGTGCTAACCAGGCACGATATGTTTGAGACATCATGTAAAATGCAAATTAATAAAAATACCACAACTTACTATGCGCCGCAACGTTAAAGAGATGGGGGCATGATTTCACAAGGAATAGGGAGAGGGAATATTCAACCTCTGGTCCAATGAGGAAAAGCCAAATGTCTAAGGGAAAACCCATTAAATGGTCAACTACCCTTTTTGTCTTTTGTGCCCAATCATTAGAAGTGGTTGGGGAAGTTATTTCCTTGGATGGGAAAGGTATGGAGGTCAAATTCGAATTAGGGAAGTCACCCATTTTTGGAAAGTGTGTTTTTGACTTGTGGGGCAAGTAAAAGCTTGGCAAGGCATGCCCATGCCATTAAGCACCCCTGACTTTCCTTTTGTTTTTCACCCATTCTCACTCACGTGGGCTCTCTCACACAGCAGGCTGGGGAATGAGCTTTCCACTTCATGATTTTGTAGTTTCCCCATGTTTTTCCATGGTTGGGGAGGTCATTTTTGTGATACTGAGTGCTTATGCAGGAGAGATTGACGTTTCGTTGTTTGCTGGGGGGAAATTTTGTCTCCCTCACGATTTGGGGCGCTTTCTTCACTTCTCCATGCCCTGAATTCATTTTTTGTGTTGTTGGGAGAAGGGGAAGAAAGGAGCCACGATTTTGGGGTTTGAGCAGGCCAATTTTGCCACTATGAGAAAGCTGGAAGCTTCCCTCACGTTTCCTGCATTTTTTTTATTTTCTCCAAGCTGGGAAACTCGTTTTTGGGTTGCCGGGGAATTGGCGAAGAAACCCACGATTTTTGGGTGGTTGTTGAGTCTGCTTTTGCCCACGTGAAACCCTTATAAGTTTATGAAAATCGAATTGCTATCAGAGGGATGTTTTCCCCATTTTACTTGGCATTTTGTGGTTGCAAGCTCCGTTTCTGGTAATGCCCAGCGGATGGGAAAATAGATCCACGATCTGAGGGTTGATATGTCGTTTTTAGCTCTAGAAAGCCCAAGAACGTTTACTGAAACATATTTGCTCATGCAGGGTTGTTTTCCCCTCGGCCATTTTGTTTTGGTTGCCCATAAATGTTTTGTTCATATTCGGTAGTTGTGTGTGGTTGTGTTTAATTAATTGGTTGACTGTGTGTTTGATGCAAAGTGTGGCTTGGTTGAGTAAGTCCAAGGAACCCATCTGTTAGATGGTTGTCTGTGCTTGATTAGTAGGTTGGCTTGGCTGGGTAAGCCCAAGGAACCATCTATTAATTGGATGACTGTGTGTTTGATGTATGGTTTGGTTTCCCTGAGTAAGTCCAAGGACCCATCCATGTCATTGGCTTGTTTCTGTAACAGTCTGTGAAACCCAACAGTGTGTTGGCTTGACTGTGAACGTATGGTTTTGGCTATGTGTGAGCATGTTGTTCCCTAGTGCCTTGTGGAATCATGCCCAACTCAAGGGTGGCAGTGATGCTAAGAGATTAATGAGCATATTGGCCTATGGTTGGGTGGAACGTTGCAGCGACGTAGCTAGTTGCGAGCCAACTTCTTTAAAGATAAGTATTCTTGTGCTTAATCTCTGCAAACTATTGGTTTTATGAATTAATATGAACATGTTGAATGTTTGAATGAATGAATTTTGCTTCCGATGTACAATGCATTATGCATCTGTGTATATATTTATGTTACATGCATTTTATTTATTATGTTTTTATGTTTATGGGGCTATTTTTCCCATTTGACAACAGTAGTGTGTTGGTCGCATCCTCTCCATCGTCGATATGAGGGGTGGGGCGTGACACCTTTGTTGAAATCCATTTTCATACAGATGGGGGCAAAGAAGGTTTTTATGTAATCCTTTGTTTCTGGACTTCGGTCATGGAAGGTGCTCAGAGCGTTGCCAATAGATTCAAGTGAGGCAAAGTTCCAGAGGTGCAAGGGCAGGTTTGGGAGCCTAACCCAGACTGGAGCTGAAGAGATTTGATCTATAGTTGGGTCAAAGAGTGGGCTCCAAGGTTTCATAAAAAGCCCCGAGCTTCCCCAAAACCATGGGCCAAATTCTAGGATGGAGAGTTTGGCTTCATGGGTATCGAAATCCACAACAACAAAAACCAAAACCTCGAGTAAAGGGGTAAATAGAAATTTCCTTAGAAACAAGGGGCTTCCATACCTCATAAATCCACTTATGGATTTCAACAAGGTGAGGCCATAAACCATTGAAATGAAAAAACTAGGATGGACTTTGCGAAGTTCCTTGCTTCTTCCAACGATTCTTCTACCGCGTCAATGGAGGGGGCTGCAATTTCCTAAACAATCAGAGTTGGATGGCCACATGCTGCCTTTCTTCCTTTGAAGATCTGGTTGAAGGAGGTCAGAACTGAGGTGCCGACTGGAGGTGGGCTTGAGGCGCAGACAGAAGGGGACGAGGATGAGACGGCTACTAAAGCACCGAGGGATCACGAGTAGGGGTGACATGCCCTAGCAAGCGGAGCGTGGGCGTCGAGTAGCCGCAGAGCTAAAAAACCTAGAGATCAAAAAGGTTGGAAGGAAAAAAAATGTAAGTGTTTTTTTATTTATAACCAATGTAGTTATTGCTTTGTTTTTTCAAGTATATTAAAAGAAAACTTTAAACTAGGATATCAAGTGTCAATTAAAGAGCATACAGTGAGAGAGAATCAGTGGTGGTGGAAAATATTGTGGCAAATGCAAAGCCCTCTAAAGACCATTATCACAATGTGGTTAGCATTTTCAAATAAATTATTGACATGGGAAATGTTGTAGAAGAGAGGATTTGAAGGACCGGGCTTATGCACTCTATGCAGATCAAGCAATCAAACAAGCTCTCGTTTGTTTTCCTTCTGTCCATATGCAGGAAGCGTATGGATTGGCGTGGTGGGAAAGCTACCAGCAGGAAGAACTCATGAAAGATCAAGTGCTACTTTAGAAGAACGAACCAAAACCTGGTGGCATGATGAAGGGGTAGGTCCATATGAATCCTTTCCGGTTCTTTTTGTTTACAGTATATGGGAGGCACGGAATAGATCTATTTTCAACAACACATGGACTCCCCCTGACTTCACCATTTCCCTGTTAATGAATAAGATACTGGAACACAAGCTTAACACTGTCATCTCCAAAAAGAGAATTATCAGAGCTCCGGTAATAAACAACGAAACTCCATGGGCCTATTTCGATGGTGCCAACTAGGATGAACCTCCGCGGGGAGGTGTTGGAGTAGTCATACACTTTTCTTCAAAGAGAAAGATGCTTGTAAAATATGCCATGGGACAAGCTACTAATAACAGGGCAGAACTTGCGGCATTA
Organism: Pseudotsuga menziesii; assembly: GCA_001517045.1. Taxonomy (NCBI): domain Eukaryota; kingdom Viridiplantae; phylum Streptophyta; class Pinopsida; order Pinales; family Pinaceae; genus Pseudotsuga; species Pseudotsuga menziesii. The sequence continues at coordinate 861,182 of LPNX010834718.1, read as the reverse complement.
TGGGCAGCTTTAAAAGTGGCCCTCCACAATCAGATACAGGATATTCAGATTTTCGACGATTCAAAAGTTGTGGTGGATTGGGTAAATGGAAGAAACAACATACGAGTTCCACAGTTACAACATTAACTTGTTGAAATTCAGAATTTGAAATCTTTGTTCAGGAGGATATCAGTTGCTCATATATATCGAGAATTGAACGAAGAAGTTGATACCCTCTCAAAACAGGCTTTAGCGTATCAACCAGGAATGATGAAGATAGAAGAAGACGCAGATGGGGTATTAACCCTTCGATATGAAGCGATTTAAAATGCTATTTATGCAATTTTTTGTAAATCTCTTGTGAAAAATCCATAAAGGCTTTGCAATGATCGGATAAGAAACACTAAGACTGTTTTTTGCAAAAATGCAAGGCTATAATGTGATGTAAGCTCGACAGAGCAGCCCTTGTATGTTGTGATATGAGACACCAAGACTGTGTTTTCAAGTCCACAAGGCCGGTTTTTTAATGTAAGCTTGTCAGAGCAGTTCATGTTTATTCTCTAAATAAAAGATTTTTTTTTTTAGAAATAAAATATTGAAAGAAAACTTTAAAAAAAAATTAAATTCATGATTATATTGAGTGGCGTGATATATGCCTTAAATTAATTTATACAAATAAACTCCTTCATTCTTTTTCTTGATATTATCCATTATGTTTGAACAATATATTTTTGATAATCTACATAATAATATATTACATAGACATTTTAATATATCTCATTGTTTTATGACATTCATGTGCACCACACGGCATAACTGCTAGTTATAGTTATAAGAGTAACTAAAAGAAAAGTGCATCAAAAATGGTTCATGGATAATCTAAATTTGTATATATTTAATTATTTTGAATTGATTTTATTATAAAACAAATTGTATATGATACAATGGTTTTACATAATGTGAAACCAGTCTTATACCTAGAATTACATAAAATCAAGGTTTATTAAATGTAATGTAAATGAAAGATGGTTCATGAATAATCTAAATTTGTATATATCTAATTATTTCAGATTATTTTTATTGTAAAACAAATCACATAAGATACAGTGGTTCTACATAAGACGAAGCAAATCTTACACCTAAAACAACATAGAATCAAGGTTTACTCAAATATAATGTAAATGAATGACCATTATAATTAAAAAGAAATTATAATCTTCTCAATTTTTTTTTTGTTGTTTTTCTTAATTAAATTCAAATATTTTTAAAATGTTGATTTAACATTTTTATCATTACCATAAAAAAAAATTAAGACAATCTCCATTCATTGTAGCTATTTAGTATTGATATGACAACAAATGTTAGGTTTGTTTATGACGCAAACTCATGAGAGTAATTTTTCTTACCTATTGAATTTGGTGGTTGGGATATTAAGAACCTTGAATGGTTTGGTATATCTTTGAGATTAAAAAGTATGTGGCAGCTACTTACTGGTACTGGTATTTGGAGCATAATAATTGCCCATAAATACTTAAAGAACAGACCCTTAGAAGACTCGATACGAGCCTGAAAATTCAGTGTTACTGGTACTTCATACTTTTGGAATGGGTTTATAAGGGTATTTGAGTGGATTACCTGTCATATGGGATGGAAGGTGGGAAATGGATTAAAGATTAAGGTGGGGGTTGACCCTATTGCTGGGCTCAACTCGTTGCACCTACTATCAGAGGAGCTCAGAGATTATCTCACTGGTTTGGGGATATCATATCTTGCTCAGGCGCAAAATTTGGATGTGTGTGGTTCTGACGGTCCCAATTGGTACTCTTCTACTGATCAGTTTTTGGGTGGAGATTAGGCTACACAATGGTGCTCTTATGTTAAGGGCCTGACTCATGGGGGTATAAGGATTGGGAATGCTGAGGATAAACTTCTTTGGATGTATGATGAACAGTTGGGATTGGTGACAGCAAAAAAAGCTTATGAACTTATCATTTCCAATCATACGACTATCATGGAAAATGATATCATTCTGAAGATTTGGCACTTTAATATTCCCCACAAGCTTAAGTTTTTTATCTAGCTCAACTGTTATAAGAAAATCAATACTTGGAATATTCTATGCAAGAAAGGCTGGCACGGTCCTAATAGGTGATGTTTATGCAATGGGGAAATTGAATCTGTAGATCATCTTTTTGTTGGTTGTCTATTTATGAAGAAGATGATTTTGAGGCTCAACTGTTTGTTTGATGTGAATATACTATGGACTGCCCCTACCTTTATGGAAAATCTCTCCAACTGGGTATCTAAGGAAGGATCCTTACAGTATCTGCCCCTTTTTCTTATTTGGAATATTTGGAAGGCTAGGAACTACAAGTTATTTGAAGATCAAAATCCTATTATGGTTGGCCTATTACATATTATTCATGATGAGGTTAATACTTATAAACCACTTCTGAAGCACAGGAATGAAATCCGGATCATAAAGAAGCCTCTTGTTTCAAAATTCCCTAGGATCTTTTTTGACGGTGCTGCGGCAAATAGCATTGGTGGAGCAGGTATTTGTATTTGGTTGAATGATCATCATTTGTTTGCCTTTAAACTTGGATGTGGGAGCAGCACGAACACTAGAGCATAACTCTTAGCACTCTGGGCATCACTACAGGTTGCCAAGGATATTGGGTTGCCTTACCTACATATCTTTGGCGACTCCTCTGTGATTATAAATTGGGCAAAAAAGGAATCCACCTTGGACATGGTGAACCTTGAGGCTTGGTGCTACAACACCATAATTCTCATGTCCTCTTTCATCTGGGTGGATTTCAGTCATGTCTATAGGGAACATAACAAGAGGGCAGACATCTTATCCAAGGAGGGGTTGTACTTGGCTCCTGGCCATCTCTTACTTATTGAATCATATGATGATGAGATTATTGTCGAAGACTCATTACAACTATTTTAGAATATGCTCATTCTATTTCAGTCATTTATCTCATGGATTCTTTGAGCTATATCAGGTTTTGTTGAGCAGCTATTACAGGATATACAAGAGTCACTCTCCTGCTTGGATAAGATATTTGGGCTCTTGTTATATTCTCTAGGGACATTTTTTACTGATATTATTACTGCTCACTTATGAGAGGATTATCATATATTGATACCCAGGTGCTTTGTGTACTTCTGGTATACTTAGCTTGAGTTTTGTTTATTTATTGTATGAACTGCTATGTACTGAATTTATCACTGATCTGCTTGACCCACTGGGGTTTGTATTGCTGACTGAAGATGTACAAGATTCTTTTCCAAAAAAACTGCTCTTTTCAACTGAAACAACAACAAAAAAAGAAAAAAAAAAGAAAAAGACATCATTTACTATTAATGTTTTAATCCATTCATTTGTTTACCAGAGTTATGAGAGTAACTAAAAGGAAAAGTAGTTCATGAACAATCTAAATCAGTGTAAATTGAATTTTAATTATTATATAACAAATTGCATATGGTATAATGGTTTTACATAACTTGGTCATAGTGGAAAATTATATGCGTATGAATATGGTTTTACTCCCTTTGCCTTGAGGTGCGCGGAGTATACGTAACAAAATAAGTCCTCTCATTTCATTTTGGTATGATTTTAGATTTAGATTTGTTCTTTTTCCATTGTTCATGTTGTGAAACTCACATGTGTTATATTAACAGTTTTCTTCAAAAAAAAAAAATATTATATGCAAAGAAAAATCTTACAATAGTCGGGGGCATAGGCTTATAGGCTTGGCTTTTATTTTATTGATATATTTTGAAGGCTTCAACATGTAGCAATGTTAATATGTTTAAATGAAATTTAACTACGTAAAATAATTGGTGGTTCGTAAGGGGAGGTCTTGGTTTATTATAGTTAATGGGATTTTAGGTCATACTTCGGAGCAATATTTTATATGTATAACATTTCAATTTTGATTTGAGATTTGTTATTTGAATATTCTTTATTAAACAAGGAACACATGTTTTGTTTTCTTTATATTAATTTTATATACAAATTAAAAATGTTAAATATATCAAATAATAATGTCTTCAAATTGATTTTGCAATTATATATTTTTTTTCTCATAATACATATCCTAGGAAATTTGCCAGGTACTTCTGCGCATTTTGAGGATGGTACCCAGGGTAAACCAATTTTTGTAGGGCTCAATGCCAGTACAACAATATCAACATGTCACTTGCGGGAACTGATCTTGGGTGAGGAGGGTAACAATCATTCCTCCCAACCACCCAAGCTACACTCAATTGACAATTAATTTTTGTTTTTAAAATATTACAATTAAAATAATATTATTTACCCTTTCATGATATCAATTCAAAAATTGGGAAAAAATATGGAAAGGGAACATTTTACTCTTATTTTGAAAATTTATTCGCAGGCGAGGCATTAACAAAACTTTTATGATTCCAAATATTTGTTGGGGAAAGAGCCTTCTATTTGCATAGGGAATTGACTTAACCAACAAAACCTAGTAAGATATATCATTTAGATAAGCCACGCTTGCAATGCCTTACACCCTTTCCTAGGTCTGCAATTTAACACAAAGCACAATGTTCCTTATGATAGTGACAATTAGCCATGACTTTGTTTCCTTCAATTAAATGATTGTCTTGATCCCTAACTTCCATTATCATTCTAGGTCCAATTCAAGATGTCCAACCCATCTGTAACGACAACCTCAAGAGTCAACACTAACAAAAAACCAAACTTTTGCTACCCCTTCGCGAGCGAAGAGCTTGCTAAAGACTATGAGTAAGAACCAAAAGAGGGAATAATTAAGACCATATTCAATCCATTGTTCCACATCATGAACTTATATAGATCAATGTAAACAATTATGAATGAGGATGTGCACTTTCCCTTGGGAACCTTAATTCCCATTGCTTCTCCACCCCAATGTTGTCCCATCTGTCCCTCCATTTGGAAGTGATATAAACTATGAAAGAGGGTCAATAATCAAGAAAGTGGGGGCAAACTAATCCCCCCACATTTATCCTAATCTTTTTAGGCTCTAGAGCAACAAATTTGTTTGTTTTTTAATTCCTCCAACATATTATAAATTATGAGAACTTGATAGAAACCAATACTTTGACAAGTACTTGCCAATCCTTGTGTTCTAAGCATGAGACAACCTGGACAAGGGGCTAGCCGAGTCGTATGACCTTCAGTATATTTGATTATGACTAAGGAATCACCCACCATAATGACATCTGCTCCCCCTTTATTCTTTTATTTTTAAACTGAAATGGGTATCAATTATTTTAAAATATGGTTGTGAAGGATCCAAATAGCCAATAAAGTACACAAATGTCCAAAATTCCAAAAATTCCAAAAATGCTCTAAAGACCCAGGCCTTTGTAAAAAATAATTATGATAGCCCTCTAAACTCACTAGTACATACTAACCTCCTATCAAGCTTAAAATATACTATCTTATTTCTTAACCAAGAAGATAGTTACAAGTGTAAACCATGAAAGCATGGTTATCCAAATTGATTCCCACTATGGGCTCCCTCCATCAAGACATATGATTGCTCAAGATCAATGTAAATTGTTGAGTATTGTTGATAAATCTTGATAAGGCTAGTTTGTTGGACTATTGCTTCCTCCTCTGACAGCTCCTTAACCAATCCAATTGATGCCAAAGGATTCTCTATTATTGATCGTGACTTATGAGTGAAACAAAGGATAATATTATAGTGCATTTCTATATCACTGACGATTTTTTCTAATTTAGTAACATGTTCATCCAATTTAGTCTCCATAACTTCTTTCCTTTTCTCTAACTTTTCCAAATGCAAAATAATATATTTGATGACATGTTTCATGCCTTCAAGTGGAGCATTCATTTTTCTTAAAACCCTTTTGATATTAGCGCATTATTAGCATCAAAATAGCCTAATCCCACATGATTGACCATTGAAGAACAACCAAGAAAGAGATGGAGTCTAAGAAATAAGGTGAGTAGAGAATGTTAGATTTTATCATTCAAGCTAGCATTATATTAGGATCTTTAACTGAGAGAATAGCAAGCATAGCAATCAAACACAAGAGACAATGAACACAATGCTTTTCCTCGAGGAAACCATAAATGGAGAAAACCCCGCAACTTCCTCAGAGATAGAATCAACACAAAAAGTAAAACCCCAAAACAGTAAGATGATTTCCCGACAGCAGTAGCCTCTTTCTTTCTAGCCCCAACAACTTCTTCTCTCTCAGCTATGCGCTACAACTGAGTGTGAGTGAGTGTGTGATAAATAGAGAGGCTCACTCTCTATTTATACTAATTCCCGACTTGACAATAACTCACTAGGGCTGACATCTCTAGGAGAGTCTAATAACCCTAGGGCCCCACAACTGTGGGGACTTTAACCCTTGAACAATAGGAGGGTTACCCACAATGACTTGACATGACTTGTTTACATTATAGAACATCTCGATAGGAACATCGGCGCATGACATGACTCAATTACATTACAGATACTTCCTGGATTAAACATCGGGGTACAATACATGAAATATACAAGTGAATACATTCCGAAGTTACATATACATCAACACCCCCTCTTCACTAGGAAGGTATTCTCTCGACACAATTTGTCAGCACTGGTTTTCTTCTCTGGATCATCTCATCATCTGCATCTTCAAGTCATCTTCATCTTCAAGTCATCTTCATCTTAGATCTGGATCATCACTTGATCTGGATCATCATCACTGGATCTGGATCATCACTCGATCTCGATCATCATGGGGACATCATCACTGGATCTGGATCATCACTGCTGGATCTGGATCATCACTCGATCTGGATCATCACTGCTGGATCTGGATCATCACTCGATCTGGATCATCACTGTTGGATCTGGATCATCACTTGATCTAGATCATCTCGGAGACATCATCACTCGATCTGGATCATCACTGGGTCATCATCATGGGTGCTATCTCATGATTCTTCTCGTCACAGGAAGTTCTACAGAGCCATTCCTTTTTCATGCTGGTTGTAGGCCTAGCCTCCTTGTAGGTCTTCTTTAGCGCTTATATTTGACCCTAAGTCAGAATGGCCAGCACTCACATCTTACCATGAGAGGAACACATCCAACACCATGTCAGAAAGGCACAGTACTTACATGCACCAGCATGATAGGACACAACTACTATCATCTGTGAAAAGGCACATCACTCACATCCACCAGCATGGTAGGACACACCTACTACCATCTGTGGAAAGGCACATCACTCACATCTGACCTTGACTCATCAGAAAGGCTCAGCACTCACATCCACGAGCTTGATAGGACACAACTACTATCATCTGTGGAAAGGCTCAACACTCACATCCACCAGCATGATAGGACACAACTATTATCATCTGTGGAAAGGCACTGCACTTACATCTAACCTTTACTCGTCAGAAAGGCTCTCAGTCCCAGACTAAGGGTTCCTGGTGTCTGACCAGGTGCCTCCATTCAGAGAATGGCAACAACCGTTATATCTGATCAAGTGGGAACATATCCCTCAATCACATCAAAATGGCCCTACACTTATATCTGATCATGTGAGACTACATCCCATAGTCATATCAGAATGGCCCTCAATCCTAGACTGAGTATTCCTGGTAACTGAACAGGACCTCCATTCATAGAATGGCAATAACCCTTATATTTGATCATGTAGGAACCAATCCTACAGTCACATCAGAATGGCTCAACACTCACATCTGACATGGAAGGAACCAATCCTCTCACCATGAGAGAATGGCTCAGCCCTTACATCTGACAATGGAAGGAACCAATCCTCTCACCATGTCAGAATGCCTCACAAACTCATCACTTCCCCTTGGGAGAAACCTCGATCTAGAGAACACCAAGCTTCTCCCTGAAGTACTCAAACTTCACTCTGGCCAATGGCTTCATCAACACATCAGCTATTTGTTCATCCGTCACAACATACTGGAGCTTCACTGCTCCTCTCTGCACCATATCCCTGATATAGTGATACTTGATCTCGATATGCTTCGACTTGTCATGGAACATCGGGTTCTTCGACAACTTCACACAACTCTGGTTGTCACAATATATACAAGTAGCATCTAGCTGGAGATCAAATAAATCAGGCAGTAGCTTCCTTGGCCATACTGCCTCACAACTGGATAAACAAGATGTGACATACTCTGCTTCAGCTATACTCAGTGCCACACAGGATTGCTTCCTGCTAAACCAAGAGATCACACCTGATCCCATACTGAAGAAACACCCTAAAGTGCTCTTCCTATCGATGGCACTACCTGCCCAATCTGAATCAACATAACCCTCCAGGTTAATCTTCTGATTCGCCTCATACTTGAGCCCATAATCAACTGTACCCCTCAGGTACCTCAGAATATGCTTTGTAGCAATCAAGTGAACATGTCTCGGATCTGTCAGGAATTGGCTCAAAGTGTTCACAACAAAGCAAATATCTGGTCTCGTGTTCGTCAGGTACATCAAGGACCTAATCATCTGACGATACATCGTAGCATCAACCGACTCTGATGAAGCATCACTTAATAGATTCAGGTTTGATGCCATAGGTGTGGTCATGGCCTTGTAGTCCATCATCCCAAATCTCTTCAAGATCTGTACCGTATATTTCCCTTGCCCCAGGAAAATTCCATCTACATTCTACCACACCTCCATGCCTAGAAAATAATGCATCATACCCAAGTCCTTCATTTTGAACTCGGAAGCAAGCTTCCTCTTCGTATCAGTAATCAACCCACCCATACTTGTTACAAACAGATCATCTACATATAGTAGGAGTATCACTGGGTTACCATCTTCAACCTTGTAGTAAAGGTTGGAATCTGCTTTACTCTTGGTAAAGTCCAAAATAGATAGAAAGCTGTCAATTCTGTCGTACCATGTCCTGGGTGCCTATTTCAAACCATACTAGGCTTTCTTCAATCTACACACATGAGACTCCCTGTCATGTATCTTAAAACCGAGTGGCTGCTCCACATACACTTCCTCTTCCACTACACCATTCAAGAAGGCAGTCTTGACATCCATCTGGTGTATCTTCCATTTCATCACTACAGCTAGAGCAAGTACTGATCTGATGGAAGTGTATCTGGCTACAGGTGCAAAAGTTTCTTCATAATCTATTCCTTCTTTCTGGGAGAAGCCACGAGCCACAAATATTGCTTTATATTTTTCTATGCTACCATCTACAGCATGCTTGATTTTGTAGATCCATCTGGAAGTTACAATATACTTCCCTTCTGGTCTTGGGGCAACATCCCAAACATCATTCTTCATGATCGATTGATACTCTTCGATCATAGCATCCTTCCATTCTTTCCTTTCTGCCGCTTCTTCATAGTTGGAAGGTTCTTTATCAATGAAATCACATAATAAGGCTACATAACCAAAGCAGTACCTAGTTCTTTTTATTTCTCTGTGATTTTCTTTTGGAGCCCCATATCTTTCTGCACCTTGGATAGATTCTCATACCCAAGCAGGTTTCCTCTTGTGAGGATTCTTCTACTGAGGTGGATCTATAGGTTCTTCAAATTCTCGATCTTCTTCTTGAATTTCTTCGTTCATGGTTGTGTCATGAATTCTGGGTGCTTTTGTTTCTTCAGGTTCTTCAGCAGGTCTCTTTCTGGATTTGTTGTAAGTTGAGTCTTCGTCAAATGTTACATCCCTGCTGATGTCGATCTTTTTGAATCCTGGGAAGTATATTCTGTAAGCCTTCAAGCTTTCAAAGTATCCCACAAATATACCCTTCCTTCCTGAAGGATCTAACTTTGTCCTCTTTTCTTTTGGAATGTGTATGTACACTGGACAGTCGAATATTCTGGGATGGTTGACTTCTGGTTTCTTGCTGGAAAAGAATTCTTCAGGTGTCTTGTTCTTGAGTACTCTATGTGGAGTACAGTTCTGTACATACATCGTTGTTCTAGCAGCTTCTGCCCATAGATGCATGGGAAGATCTTGATCATGAAGCATATCCCTTACAACTTCCATGATTGTTCTATTCTTCCTTTCCGCAACCCCTTTCTGTTGTGGATTATATGGAGTAGTTAACTCCCCCTTAATCCCTGAATCTTTGCATAATGCTTTGAATTCATTTGATGTGAATTCTCCGCCATTATCTGATCGAAAGGTCTTGATCTTCTTTTCTGTGTGGTTCTCGATCAAGGCTTTGAATTCCTTGAACTTGCTGAATACTTCATCTTTGTTCTTCATGAAGTAAATCCATGTCATCCTAGAAAAATCATCAATAAAGAAACATAGTATACATACTCGCTTAATGAACTGGATGACAGCGGACCGCATACATCAGAGTGAATGATTTCCAAGATTCCTTTTGCCTTGCTCTCGCTACTTGGAGATGCTTTCTTTGTGTTCTTTCCTTTTCGCACATCCTTTGCAGACTCCATCATGTTTTGCTTGAATTTCTGGAAGACCTTCAACAGCTTTGCTTGCAAGTGGTAGTGCTCTGTAAAGCACATGTGCAAGCCTTCTATGCCAAAGTTCATTTGGCTCTACCGTGTCATGGACCAAAGCTTGTTCTGGATGGCCCTTCAATTTGTATAGACCTCCCTCTTGTTCCCCAATCACTATTGCATCATTAAAAGTCTTTCCCTTTGGGCACATGATAACTTGGCCATCTATAAATGCAACTCTCATGCCTTTTGCATCTAATGCAGATATGGAGAGGAGGTTCTTCTTTAGTCCTAGTACAAACAATACATCTTGCATCTTCATAGACTTTCCAAAGTCTAGTTTATAGGAGGATTCCCCACTACCTTTTATTGGATACTGGTAGTCATCTCCAAGTTTCACCTTGTGGGGTGATTCATGTTCTGAAAGTGTCACAAAGGACTCTTTGAATCCTGTCATATGTTTGGAATCGCCACTATCTATAAGCCAATCATTGCTTCCATGTGTGATGTTTCCCGTGAGAGCGAAAATCAAGACATATTTGTAAGACCCTGGTTTTGACCTCGTTTGCATTAAAAGGTACATGATGTATATATTGTAATTAATCGTGGTGTGGAGCTAAAGGCAAAATCCCCACCATCGATTTGGTTCTGTTATGTTTCGGCAATTGGAATCGTTAACGATGGTATATCGTGCTATTCGACACATTACAGTTTTGGCATCATGTAAATATGCACTTTAATTAAAATGAACCCAACCATCTATGCCAATGCAACCATGATGAAAAGGGCATGATTTTCCTAAGGATGAGGGGGGGATTGTTAAACCTTGGGCGAATGGGAAAATCCATGTGTCAGCTGTTGAACCCATTTAGTTGTCACCCACCCTTTTGACTCACTCACCTTTCCTTATCTCATTAGCCAACTACCACATTTAAAACTGTTGTTGTTAGTGGGCAGTTATTGCTGGGTAGTGGTGGGTGGCAGGATTGTCAATCCTTTCCCACACGCACACTCCACCAGCAGACTCCTTGACTTCACATGGGTGGGGAAAGCATGAGGACACTCTCTCCCATTCTCCACTCTTCCATTGTTTTCCCATCTTCACGCAGGGACGGTCCGTTCTCTCGTCTCCTCATGTACGGTTGGGGTTCTTCATTGTTTTCCTCACACAGTGAGCTAAAAGAGCGACCTGAGGGGCACGATTCCTGTTGTGTGTCTGAAGTTGTGGTATTCATGAAGGGGCCATTCACGATTCTCACTATGTGTTCATTCACGATTCTTGGTTTGTTGTTGTTCTCCCCATGATTTTTTGTTGATGTTGGTTTCATCCACGATTTGGTTCGTTGTGGGTTAAATTATGTTTTTGGGGTTGCTGCTGAGTTGTTTTGGCCACGTTAGGGCCAAGAACAACTCTGGAATCGCCTTGCTCAGTCTAAGCTGCATTTTACCATTTTTGGCTGCCATCGAGTTTTCCCTTTCTCTTTCACAGAGCTGTGAATTGCTTGAGCTTCCTGTGTGTATGAAGTGGTCGGTTTTTGGGACTATATTGGAGTGGAAATGAAGTTTTGGTATGCTTGATAAGCCTGGTGTGTTGGGGAACCTCCTATACAGAGCTAGAGGACTGGCTTTCTTCTCCACAACCCCTAAATAACACTGGAAGGGAATTCAGGGCCTAAGGGACTGTGTAGTTGAGAAGGGACTAAATACTTGTGTCAGGTGTGTGTGGGTGTCCTAGAAGTCAGGCTAGTTCTGGAGTAGGTGTCCTTAGCTCTTCAATGAGACCCCAGCTTAGCATTCAACATTTCCCCAGTTTCCTGAATAGCCTGATAAACCCAACTGTGTTGACTTGGCTGATTTGTGTACCTTTGGCTACGTGTGAGCCTACTTAGTCACTTATTCTTTGGGGGATCATGCCTAGCTCGAGGGTGGTAGTGTTGTTGAGAGATTAAGGAGCACACTGGCCTATGGTTGGGTGGAACGTTGCAACGACATAGCTGGTTGCAAGACGAGTTCTTTATAAGATAAGTATTATTGTCTATTTCACTTTTGCAATCATATTTGATGTTTAATGAATGATGATGAACATGTTGAATGCTGGGATGTATGGTTTTGCTTCCGTCGTATGTTAAACAACTATGCATCTCTGCATGTTTTTACTTCCAAGCATTTCAGTTTATATGTATGTACATGTTCATGGGGCTAGTTTCCCGGATGGTTGATGGTATGGTAGCGTCCTCTTTGTCGGTCGAAGGGTCGGGGACGTTACAGACTGGTATTAGAGCTCATGGTTGCAGCATTGGGCCTCAGAGGGCCACGAGAAATCAGCTAGCAAAGGCAGGTTGCCCTCTGCCCAGCAGGAGAAAAAAAGAAAGAAACTGTGTGAATGAAAGAAGAAAATTCCAAAAATTTTCTAAGTTCGAAAATCATCGGAGAGCTTAGGCTGAAGCACCTCCGATATGTCAAAAAACTTAGCCTGAAGGTCATCTGATGCAGTGGAGAGCTAGGCAGAAGTCCGCTCGATGCACATCGGACAGAACTTAGAGATGGAGCCGCAACGGTGGGAAGCTTCATGAGAAGTCTTTCGATGCAGCGGCGGTGGCAGAAGAAATGGAAGGCTCGCCGAAAGGGAGCTGTAACGGCGGAAATGAAGAGGTGTTGAGAGCCAATGCCATCGGGTGAAATAAGCCGACAAGGAGGAAATTTTTGAAAAATTCTCTAAGGGTTGAGATCATCGGAGGTCTTCAGCTGAAGATCGTCGATACGTCGGCTCATTTAGACGGAAGGGCTTCAGATGCGGCGGAGGAAAAGATGTGAAGGGAACCGACACGGCGGCAAAAGGAAGAAGAAAATTTTCGTCCGAAAATTTTCGAAGTGTAAAAAATCGTCAGAAGAAAATAGACGATCGCGCAGCCGATTCGGTGGCAGAAGAAAGAGGGAGATTGTCGAGGTGTCGGCAAGGCTCGCCTAAAGGAATCCGATACGTTGGAAGAGGATAGATGATCGAACCGCTGAAGCAGCGGTGGAGGAATGAAGAAGATAAATTTTTCGAAAAATTTTCGTGGAAATCGTCGAAAAGTTTTCGTTGAAGCGGAGCCGAGGTGTCGTCCGGGGTCTCCTGAAGTCCGCCGAAACGTCGGAGAAATTTATCCGATTGAGCAGCCGATGCAGCGGTGGATGAAGGAGGAAGTTTTTCTGAAATGCTGGGAGCGACGGAAAGATTTAGATGATTGAGTAGCCGATATGGCGGCGGAAGGAAGAAGAATTTTTTTCGAACATTTTCCTAAGTACCAGAAACGTAAAAAAACTTTAGAGGATCAGACCGCCGACACGTCGGAGAAAGTTAGATGATTAGTCCGCCGACACGTCAGAGAAAGTTAGAGGATCAGCCCGCCGATGTGTCGGAAGCTAGAGAATACTGGCCAGAAACGTCAAAAAAATTTAGTGGATTGGACAGTCGATGAGCGTTAGAAGAAGAATGAAGATCAGACCGCCGAGGTATCGGAAGCATAGTCAACTAGCAATCCAATATGTCGGATGGCTAGTTGGGAAGGGATCCGATATGAAACAAAAAAAAATTGAGTTTTTAGTGGGAGTTTTCACTGTGAAAGAAAAATTCCAATTTTCTTTCAAAATTTTTCTAAGTGTTGGATGGCGGCGGCTCAAAGCGGAAAAATATTCTGTAGAGGCGGGCGTAAGTCTAGGTTTGATCCGACGAAGCGATAGGAAGCAGGCGTTTTCATCTACGGGGGATGACGACGAAGGATAGAGGAAGAGAGAGCCGACGTAGCGGCGGAGAACATGAGAAGTTGGAGTCATGGTAGCGGCCGGTAAAGAAAGAAGGTGTCGTAACAACGACGGAGGGAAGAGGATGAGAGAGTCGATGCGTAATGATGGCTAGAAGAGAAACAAGCCACAATGCAGCTGGGGGTGGATAGTTAAGAATTAAGTCGCTATAGAAGCAGAATGAAAAAGAAGATCTGGCCGCAACAGCGGCGGTTGGAGATCGAACAATCTTCTGGTGCAGCGGTGGCATGAAGAGGAAGACCCGACTGCCACGGCAGGTCAATATTGAAAGGATTTCTGCTATGGCGGAAGGAAACCCAAGATGGGAGCCGAAATCAGAGTTTTAACAGGGAAAATTCCTTAATCCATGTCTTACTAATTATATTTATATTTATAAGTTTTGTACATAAAATGCTTCAGGATATGTTTTTGCATGAATATGATGTTACATACCGGTAAAAGTAGTGGGTTTTTTCGTATGCAATAAACCACTGATGGTAAATATTGTGGTTGATAGGTCAGTATTAGTGTTGGTATTGGTGGCAAGACCAACGACAACATGAGCATGGCCGAATATGTTGATGATGTTGATGAATGTGACCAACAACCTTATGGAGAAAGGGATAAGGCAACAAATCTAGGATCAAAAGTTGGTGAGTGAATTCTGCAATCTCTTGCAAGAGACCAACTAAACTGGTAACATCAAGGTTGTACATGGGAGCCATGCAGGCAATGGTTTGATTATGATAACTGCATAGGTGTTGAAAGAAGATTGGGTAAGATTCCATTGAACTACATCCAGTAACCATAGAATGGTATGCTTTTAGATTGAAATGCATTCATATCAATGGCATGCTGCCATAGTGTGGTGGAGCATGGAGTGTTGAAGGCAAGAGGTCTCACACCATGTAGTTGTTTAGAAGTCCACCTTACATTCATATAGAAATGTATCATGCATGTATATGTTGTGATGAGCTTAGTAACCCCAAGAAAGTGAGTACTGGTGGCCTTGATCATGGTAGGGCATCCTATATGAGGTAGCCATGGTTAAGCCATAGTACATTTGAATGAATCGTATTCCTGAATCAATGCAAGGTAGCAGTGAGTGGATATGCATTAAGAGATTTTATAAATCTTGTAGTTATGCATTGAATGGATGCATATGAAAAGTTTGAGTAAATGTTGCAAATATGCATACATAAGTGTGGGTGCAAATGTTGTGACGCATTGCATGAATGCATCGAGATAGTGCTTGTGTTATCATGACTAACTAATGGCTTAAATGATGAATTGATGATAATTCTAGAATCATGTCAAGAGTTGTTATAAATGCAGGATAGTAAGTGCATGAAGAGGGTAGTCATGATCGATTGGCTGTCGGAATGCTCTATGGAAGGGCAAGGTGGTACAAATGATACGCTTGTGAAGTAAGGAGTATCTAAACATTTCATCTAAATTGCATAAATGTTGTGACTATACCTTGCAATTTTAGTATGATAATGATTCACGTGAAGTAAATGAGTTTTGGTGATATTAATATGCTAACAACTGGAAGTATTTGAATTCTATAATTCTGAAAATGCTTCAGTGATTGTTGTAGCAATGAAAAAGTTATATGCATCAAGACTTACCAAGTGTTTGGCTGATTGAAGTTCAGATTTCAGGTACATTGTTTGGGGCATGGCAATGTGGGTAAGACCATGACAAAGCCCGAAATATACCATGTGAAAGAGCCAAACCTCATGAGAAGAGTCTCATGGCTGTGAAAATAGTTTGTATGCAGAATGGGTTGTCGATTTGAACTTGTAAATTTCATATTTGAGAAATTGCTGACAACTACTAATCACTATTGGCTTGCATAGAATTGTGTCAGGAGGACGTGTTGTAAGTGGATGTTCATGTTATGCTAGTAAGCATAAAATTATAATGGGCATAGTGGTGCTACTTATAAGAGACCAACAAATGAGGATCACCTCATTGCTAAGCAAATCAATTTCTGTAGTAGACAGAGTTGCAAATTCATATTGAATTTAATTATTAATGCCATTGCTTGGTTATGGAACAATCAAATTTGGATTGTATTAGTAGATAATGATTGACTGTTTGGCTACTTGATGAATGTGCCAAAGGTACACGTTGCAGGAAGACCATGTGTGATGGCCTGTAGGAGCCAAACTTCATGGGGAGGTTTCCCCTAGCTTGGAAATGGGTTTCGGGTGAAACTCCATTGGGCATTTTGGAAATGTCCCATCTGCACTACATGTTTGGTAAGCAAACATGAGTGAGATGGTATAGATTATGTCGATAAGACATGTGTGGGATATGGAATGTAAAAAGGAGTTGGGATGGAAAACCGAGGGACTATCAACTTGGAGAAGGGAGCCCCCATTCCTCATTAACAAAGGAATACTGCATCTGCAAATGGATAAGTGTTATGTGACCCTAGCTAAGAATATGCATGTCTAATTATTATATTCAATATGCAGGGCATGTTTTGATTTTATTTACATCATGATAGATTGCTTGAGTATGAGTAGGGCCTACATGGCTCACATCAGAGAAGGGTGCACACTTTCTCGATGTGGGGTCATGATAGAATTCTCAATATTGACTACACCCTAGGGAGTGGACGCACTCCTGGTGTTTCAATCCTTTATAGTGAATGATATGAAATATGGTTACAGTTTTAGATCAATAACGCTGATGAGTTTTCTTATATTGATTGTGTTGTCAGGTAAACAGATGCAATTTGGTGCTACACACTACAGAGAAAAAGTAAAAGGTTGTTGCGAGGGGTTGTGATGTAAGGGTCAATGTGTATAAAAGGATGTTGTGGAGGTTGTGGGGATTTTGGATGAGGAGTTGTGAAGGTATTGCTGAAATATGGTTGTTATATTCCTAGGGATCCATACTAGATCCTTGACCTAGAAATGATCGTGGTAAAGTTCCTTCCCAATCGGCGTGAAGGTGTACTAACTAGACATTAATTATTTGATGTTGTGGAGCAGCCTGCGTGCTGACCTAACATCCAAGTCCATAGGCAATTCCAAGGCTTACAGAGCAAAGTAGGACCCTGTGGACTAGAGAGGAAACATACAATACAGATAAGTATTGGATTATCTTGCAACTTCTTGCTTATGAATATACATGTGTATATGGTTTGGTTATGATCTTCTAACTCTTGTTTAGAGACAAACCCGATGAGAATAAACTAAACATATGAATCAATTCAATGTTTGCATATAGGTATCGCTGGGAGCGAGGACTATGAGGGCATCCTAGGGATGCATGTGGACATGTGACTATCCTAAAGGGCTTAGAATGAGCAATAATGAAGAAGGTGCTAGTGGGACTGTGTAGGTCCTAGCAGCCAAGAGTTGCTGACAAACCATGTGGAGAGACTCCATGGTTGAGAGATCTGGAATAGACCATAGACACTAAGTGTCATGGCCAAGAAGGGTTGGTCCAACATTCACGGTGAAGTGAAAGAGGTTAAGAGCATGAAAACCACAATGGTGGTGTGGGTTCCAAAATGGAACAAGACAAAGAGGGGAAAAACTCTTGCCGCTCTCTCTTTCCTTTTTTGATTATATATATATATATATATATATATATATATATATATATGTATATGTATATGTATATGTATATGTATATGTATATGTATATGTATATGTATATGTATATGTATATGTATATGTATATGTATATGTATATGTATATGTATATGTATATGTATATGTATATGTATATATGAAAACAAAAGATTGTTGAATGCATGTATGGCTAAAAATAGAACGTGTTTATTTGCTTAAAATAAATTGTGAATGCTGGGATAGTTAATTCCCTATCAAAGAATGGACATGAATGAACTCATGTGCATGTTGGGAAGGCCTGAAAAGTATGAAGGTCTTATGAATAAGACTTGGACCACTCATGTCAATCGAGAAATTAATTGACTGATTTTAATGCTTATATTATGCTTGGCCTAACAGAATTACCATGATGCATATCATAGGCGAGAAAAATGAAATCCAGTCGTGCACATTGATCATGGCAGCAGACCAAAAGCTATTGGACTTGGCTGGAAGTCTCCTTCAAACAATTCCAAGACCCAAGAAAATCTTGGAGAGATGCTCAAGATACAGAAAAGGTAGAATGAGATGAACCACCATATTCTGTAGGACTCTATTGGTTTGCAAAAGGAGGTAAAAAGCCTTATGGGAGCAATCCGTAAGGGAAAGGAAAGTGGATCAATGATGGGGCATTCATCTAATCGGTCCATTAAGAAACATTCCATGCATGAAGACTCAAAGGAAATTGAGCAGGTAAAGATGAAGCAGCCATCGAAATGTTGGAAATGCGGAGGACATCATTACCGCTGGGACTACCCAACGAGGGAACATCAAGAGGGTAGCAGCCACAAAGTTCCTAGACTTGGGGATGAGTCGAAAGCTGAGAACCAGCAGGAGAAGCTCGTGGAAGCCAAAGGGCTTGGTCATGAAAGTTCAAAGTAAATTGAACGTGGGACAGATCTGCAAAATTTTGAAATTTTGGATGTGTAAATTGTATATGTATTCCTAAGTATTGGAACACCGAGGACAGTGTTATTCCAAGGGGGAGGGGATTGTAATACCCTGGTTTTGACCCCATTTGCATTAAAAGGTACATGATGTATATATTGTAATTAATCGTGGTGTGGAGCTAAAGGCAAAAGCCCCACCATCGATTTGGTTGTGTTATGTTTCGGCGATTGGAATCGTTGCCGATGGTATATCGTGCTATCCGGCACATTATAGTTTTGGCATCATGTAAATATGCACTTTAATTAAAATGAACCCAACCAACTATGTCAATGCAACCATGATGAAAAGGCCATGATTTTCCTAAGGATGAGGGGGGGATTGTTAAACCTTGGGCCAATGGGAAAAGCCATGTGTCAGCTATTGAACCCATTTAGTTGTCACCCACCCTTTTGACTCGCTCACCTTTCCTTGTCTCATCAGCCAACTACCACATTTAAACTGCTGTTGTTAGTGGGCAGTTATTGCTGGGTAGTGGTGGGTGGTAGGACTATCAGTCCTTGCCCACACACACACTCCACCAGTGGACTCCTTCACTTCACATGGGCAGGGAAAGCACGAGGACACTCTCTCCCATTCTCCACTCTTCCATTGTTTTCCCATCTTCATGCAGGGACGGTCGGTTCTCTCGTCTCCTCACATACGGTTGGGGTTCTTCATTGTTTTCCTCATGCAGCGAGCTGGAAGAGAGGCCTGTGGGGCACGATTCCTGATGTGTGTCTGAAGTTGTGGTATTCGTGAAGGAACCATTCACGATTCCCGTTGTGTGTTCATTCATGATTCTTGGTTTGTTGTTGTTCTCCCCATGATTTTTTGTTGATGTTGGTATCACATCCATGATTTGGTTCGCTATGGGTTAAATTACGTTTTTGGGGTTGTTGCCAAGTTGTTTTGGCCATGTTAGGGCCAAGAACAAATCTGGAATTGCTTTGCTCAGTCTGAGCTACGTTTTACCATTTTTGGCTGCCATCGAGTTTTCCCTTTCTCTTTCACAGAGCTGTGAATTGCTTGACCTTCCTGTGTGTATGAAATGGTCGGTTTTTGGGACTGTATTGGAGTGGAAATGAAGTTTTGGTATGCTTGATAAGATTGGTGTGTTGGGGAACCTCTTAGACAGAGCTAGAGGACTAGCTTTCTTCTCCACAACCCCTAAATAGCACTGGAAGGGAAGTCAGGGCCCAAGGGACTCTGTAGTAGAGAAGGGACTGAATCCTTGTGTCGGGTGTGTGTGGGTGTCCTAGAAGTCAGGATAGTTCTAGAGTAGGTGTCCTTAGCTCTTCAATGAGACCCCAACTTAGCATTCAGTGTTTTCCCAGTTTCCTAAATAGCCTGATAAACCCAACTGTGTTAACTTGGCTGATTTGTGTACCTTTGGCTATGTGTGAGCCTGCTTAGTCCCTTATTCCTTGGGGAATCATGCCCAGCTCAGGGGTGCTAGTGTTGCTAAGAGATTAAGGAGCACACTGGCCTATGGTTGGGTGGAATGTTGCAGTGACATAGCTGGTTGCGGGACGAGTTCTTTATAAGATAAGTATTCTTGTCTATTTCACTTTTGCAATCATATTTGATGTTTAATGAATGATGATGAACATGTTGAATGCTGGGGTGTATGGTTTTGCTTTCGCTGTATGTTAAACAACTATGCATCTCTGCATGTTTTTACTTCCAAGCATTTCAGTTTATATGTATGTACATGTTCATGGGGCTAGTTGCCCGGATGGTTGATGGTATGGTAGCATCCTCTTCGCTGGTCGGAGGGTTGGGGACGTTACAATATTCTTCATCACTTGAAGAATCATCACTTTCTTGTTTGATTCTCTTTGTGGAAGGTTCATCATCCTCTACAGCATGAGCATGATGTCTTCTCTTGTTTCCCTTTTTCTTATTTTGTCTTTTAGGACAATCTTTTGCAAAGTGTCCTACTTCATCACATGTATAACATCTGATTCTAGACAAATCTTTT
The DNA here is from genome assembly GCA_001517045.1 of Pseudotsuga menziesii. Classification (NCBI taxonomy): domain Eukaryota; kingdom Viridiplantae; phylum Streptophyta; class Pinopsida; order Pinales; family Pinaceae; genus Pseudotsuga; species Pseudotsuga menziesii. Next base: position 840,406 of record LPNX010834718.1, on the reverse strand, counting down.
CTAGTGTTATTTTTATGGAAATGCTTACCTCTAGAGTGATGATAACTTCTTTTGCTTTTCTTGGAGTGAACTGTGAGAGCTTGATCTTCACTTCCCATGTTTTCTTCTCGAGCTGCTATCCAAGCTTCTTCTTGAGAGCATTCTTCCCATAGTCTACTAAATTTGACTAGCTTCTTTCTGGCATAGATCCCTTGAATAAAGGAGTCCCATGATCTAGGGAGACCATTCAAGGTGGTCATCACAATCTCTGCATTCTCCACTTCTTCATCTACTGCTTCCAGTTGTTCCTTGATCTGAGAGATGCTTGTAAAGAGAGACTGGATGGTCTCTGCATTCTGGATCTTTACATTCTTTAGTTGGTTTCTCAGAGTCATCTTCCAGTTTATGTTCTTCCCTTCAAATAGTTTGGTCAGGGAATCAAACATAGCTTTAGGTGTCTTTAGGGAGGACACATGTGGTATGAGGTGATCCTTGATTGAATCAACAATAATCCTCTTAGCCATAACCAACTTCTTCTTGTGTAAGACCTTAGCCTCATCTCCCTCTGGAACTGGAACCTCCTCATTAATATAGGACTCCAACTCATTTTCTTCTAGGACCACGGAGATCCTATACTTCCAAGCTCGGAAGTTATCAGCTCCCTCAAGCTTTTCATCAAGCTTGGTATGATGAGACATCTTAACTGAGAACCTCAAATGGAAATACAAAAGATTTAGATCTTACCAAGTCAAGATGTCGGATCTGAATCTCGAGTTGAATTTCTGTAGTGCTGGTTTAGGAGCAGATTAGGGTTTGGATTTTCCAGAGTTCTGTCCAACCAAATGCTTTGATCTTGATCTCTAAACTTTGATTTTGAGGAGGAGATCAATCCAGGCCTAGGCTCACTCAAAAATTCCACTTCTGTGGAAAGCCCTAATTTTCGGCAGTAGTGTCGGGTCAAAAACTGAAAATGATCAGAATCAGATTCTGCTTCGACAAAAAGATGCACCCTAGGGAGGAGAGTCAGTCCAACCTTCTTTTGCTGAAAATCTGTGGAGAGAGATCCAGAAAGTAGGAAGCCCTAGTTTTCGTAGCTGCATAGTGTCTTCTTCTTAGGTTAGCTCTGATACCATGTTATATTTTATCATTCAAGCTAGTGTTATATTAGGATCTTTAACTGAGAGAATAACAAGCACAACAATCAAACACAAGAGACAATGAACACAATGTTTTTCCTCGGGGAAACCATAAATGGAGAAAACCCCGCAACTTCCTCAGAGATGGAATCAACACCAAAAGTAAAACCCCAAAACCATAAGATGATCTCTCGATAGTAGTAGCCTCTTTCTTTCTAGCCCCAACAACTTCTTCTCTCTCAGCTATGCGCTACAACTGAGTGTGAGTGAGTGTGTGATAAATAGAGAGGCTCACTCTCTATTTATACTAATTCCTGACTTGACAATAACTCACTAGGGCCGAGTTCTCTAGGAGAGTCTAATAACCCTAGGGCCTCGCAACTTCAGGGCCTTTAACCCTTGAACAATAGGAGGGTTACCCACAATGACTTGATATGACTTGTTTACATTATAGAACCTCCCAATAGGAACATCAGGGCATGACATGAATCAATTACATTACAGATACTTCCCGGAATAAACATCAGGTACAATACATGAAATATACAAGTGAATACATTCCGAAGTTACATATACATCAACAGAGAACAAACAATCTTCAAGCAAAGAAACCATAAGCATACACCCTCTTCGATTGTATGAAAACTCAAGGAGTTTCCTCGTAGTGTGAGACATGGAGAACTATTCTTTCATCAACTGTAAGACTACACACATCAAAATACGATCCTATTGAATCATGTATATACTCAAATTTAAACTTTTAACAATATATACCCCAAACACCTGAGCATCAAAGATCATGGTCTTAACTATGACAAAGGGGATATATCCATGTCTTGAGAGAGCTCAAACTTGGAACCTTCCTCCTTAGATGCTCTATTCCCAACATAATACCACAACCCAAAACATTCATATATGTTTAATCCCACCACAATCAGTAATGACACTTGAATGCACCACATAGAATGGTACTCTGCCTATATGTAGCCAAGGAGCAAAGATGCCTTAGTCATGAGGGATACCAAAGTCCCTTGCGTTGTATTAATATTTCAAAGCATGCATGCTAAGCCCTTTTCGATACTTTCCACTTGTTATGGTTTCAAACGATTTATTGTTGATAATTGACGAGGTGCCTTAATGCAAGGTTTTTTTGATACCTTCCATGGTTATGGAAACTAAACCATCTTGGGGTGGGTCCCCATTTTTTATGAGGACCCCCTTTTCTAGATAAGTGGCTTCATTGGATTTTCCATCGATGAAATTTCTATTTGAGTGATTGACATGGAAGAGTTGAACCTCATCAAGCTCATCAATATTCTAAATGATTCTTTGCATAATTATACTGAGTAGAGATCCTTCCTTGATGGACCTGCTTTGAATTTGACTCATGACAAATAGAGAATCACCAAATCATCACTTTGGCAAGGTTATTAATTGTTATGCCAATTCCACGTGAGAAAGTGCATCCTATGTTTCCTCCAAGGTCAAATAAGACTCTATGTTTCTACCACCCCTACTATTCCTTTATCCTTGATTAAATATTTAATATAATGTTAATGCCTCTACTTTGTTATTTGTTGAAATTCCAATCCCCAATAAAACTTAATCCCTATTTTCTTTTGAAATCTAAGAAAAATCACTACATCTACCTCCCCTTAAACCTACATTCTTATTGTTTTTTAAATAGAAACAAGTAACATTGTTTATATTAAAAAGGTTGAGGAGATTCCTAAGAAGCCCATAGATTGATACAGAACATTCCAAGACAAAGTTCCCTACCTTGAGAGATCATGGTTTTCAAAAAGCCCTCGGCCATATATAACCAGACAACATTTTGAAAGTTCCATAAAATCTTACAATTATAAATTCTAACAAGGTGGCCTAATAAATAAACATAGTGACAATACATAAGATAAACTAATAGGTAGTAGACCAAACTCGGACCTTAAACTAACAAATTGTCCTCTCTGCCTTCCAATAATGGTGCTCTGGTGTCTTTAAATTGAACTAGTGTGGTTTGTTGCACTACTTCCTTGTCCTGCATTTGGTCGAAATTGGAGGATTCTCCAATGTTGGAGGGACACCAATGAGTGAGTTCATGAAGGAGAGAATGGTGCATTGCATTGTCAAAATCCAAATTTTATAGTTCCCTCCCCTTGCATATCAACCTTGATCTCCAAACGACCTTAATGTTGTTCCTCCAACTCAAATTGGTTGCTAAGATGCTCCAACATTTGTTCGATGCCATCCAATTGCCCCCTAATTTGATGAAGAAGCTTTATAAGACCGTCAATTTCCTTCATGACATGACCAACATCTAACCCGCTTTCATGACTTACCTCCATAATCCCCCCTAGAGCATCGAAGGAAATAATCATGAGCTCGTCATGTCCTATTCCTTGCAATGAAGCCTCAACCACCTTGAATCATTCACCCAACCTCCATGAAAAGGCTGCGGATATTCCACTTGCACTGTGTGTATCCACCACGAGGACCATAATAACCTGAGTAATGCCAAGCAAGCCGTGGAGGACCGAAGACACACATAGATTGATGGTTCACTTGCATGGAATAAATTAGTTGTGATATTCTCCTGTTCGTGATACTTTGGGGCCATGTGTTATCTAACCCTCATGCAAAAACCAAGTTTTTTTCCCTTTGTTAAAATTTTAAATAATAAAATTAAGCACCCACATTTCATGATGCTCGGGGTGTGATTATCCATGAAGAATTGAGGATTAACAACTTACAAAATCCACCTTCTCAATGGAGGCTCAACATCCTTCACCAACATGACTTTACCTAATTATACATCATCATTAGCAAGCTTATAAGCTAGACTGTTATTATGTCTTCATAAATGTTAGAAGTTATGCTCCTTGACTCTTTGGAGATTACAAGCAATTCTATTAGAATCAGAGCAAATGGGAGAAGGATTATCCACATCCTTGTCACCCGAGCTGGAAAAGATTGCACAAAGTTAAGAGGTTGCAGAACTGAAAAACCCTCGTCCTTGCGACCCACAAGGTTTTCATCCACTTTTTAATTTTGTCCTCTAATAAAATTATCATGAATATTAACCAAAGCACCTTGATTTTCAACCACCTTGTTAATTCCCATCAACTTATTGTCACAATTATTGACTACACCATTAAGTTGGGAAAATTTTGAATGCATATCAAAACGAATATGAGTAGAAAATTATTTAAAAAGTTCTTGACTGCTATTGATGACCAACTACTGATTAATGAGCTGACATAAAGAGTCCTATAACCCAGTCAATTGTAATGTCCCTTTTTTGGAATTTTTTTAAAATGCCCAATTTTCCAATTTTTTCTCAATTTTGGCTCTTGGCTAGTTTTGATGTCTAGACCTCCAAATTGACCCAAATGCTTCCAAATTTTATTTGAAGGTACATTACTGATAATATAACTTAAATATCATGCTCATGTATATTTTTTGACCTCCCAATTACATCTACAAACTTGTTTAATGTTCTGTTCAAAGTAGGAGCCTTTACTAGCAAATTGGGGCTCCAATTCCCCCTGAGTAATTGTCGGAAATGGCTTCACAAATGATCCCAAAGTCACTTGAATTTCTGAACAGAGGCTGGGTATGTGTAAGGGACATTTTAAAATTCTCATATGCATCATGGTTCAGTTTATACAGTCTATTATGACTCTTTCCAAAACAACTCCCAAGTCACAATTTCGACCCTGGGGGAAAATGCACCAAATCTTCTCCCAATGCAATAAAAATGAGTAAAATGGCTTCCAATGCTTAAGTACTGAACATGAGACTTGAAATAAACATTAATTATAGTCCATCCATCATACATTTATCAGAGATACATTCCTCCATTCGAAATAATAAGCATTACCATGGAATATATCAAAATGGAGTGGAAATGGTCATGGTTTGCTCATTCAAAGTCATTTTGACATACAAATCTTGGGAATTTCTACTTGAAACTTTATGAGAATGAAGAATAGATCATATTGAACTGATTACAATCAGAAATGGACAATAAAAGGCTCTCCCAATTCGAAATCATCAGCATTACAATGGTTCACAACAAGATAGTGGGGAAATGACACTATTTCTTCATTGTTCGACATTTTTACATGAATTATTTTGGGTATTTCGACCTGAGAGTATTTTTAACATGAAATACAGAGCATATACATCAGAACATAATATAATTGGTGTTATAATCTTCCCCAAAGAGATCAATAGCTCACCCAAAGCGCAATCCCTCCATTGGCATGAATATGGTGTGAAAATTGGAAATAGTTGAGAGAGAGTGCTGCAATAGAAGAATCCACATGCTTTCCTGTAGCTTACACCTGCAAATAAGACTACATTAAAGCTCCATGAAAGACCTGAGTGGCCTTTCCAAAAACCAACTAGGATGGGAATCTTTCACCCTAGAAATTGGCTTAAGTAAGAAAACTAGTCATCCACTAGCTCTCACAATTCACAAATGAGCAAAAGCTTCTTCTCATGGCTGATCCCTGTATTTTATAAACATTATTGGTATTCTAAGGTTCCAAATCCATCCATAAACCAAAGCCAAGTCGAATTGGTGTGGCTGCTCATGCTATGCCGTGTGGCCTCTCTCTTCACCTTCCCTCTTCTCCCAAATTTGAGTAGGAGCCTCTTGGCCTTCTCCAACTCCCAATTTCGACCTCCAAGATGATCTATTCAGGCCTGGCATGTCAGTATGTCAGACTTCAGATCTGACTTGGGTCATAACTGTCATAGAGTCTCCATCATTGGTGTCATAGTTGTCATAAATGTAAGGGGAATCTAGCCAAGTGTCCATGAAACTCCCATTTGGCTCTTCCTCTCCCATGTAAGTTACAATTCATCCCCAATTCGAACTATGAAGTATATGGACAAGTATATTAACATTATAATCCATACAAAAACATTATACTTCCCATATATTCAAATTTGCAAGAGAAAGATACCATTTAACATAGGAATTCTAGCTAGTGTGGGCCCCATAGTCTCCATGTGTCTGTTGGAATATATTAAACCCACTCACAGCCTGGGATAAAATAATTAATCATTATTTGATTAATTATTCACCCACTAGCTTAATTAGTTGGCATCCACTTGCACCTTAAAGTCAATACATGCCATCTATATCCTAGGAATGATTTATTTCTGATTCTGGGTTGATCCAGAATTAGTATACAGGACTTTATAGCATATTCTATTTTTTTCTGCTTTTTTTGCTTTTTCCTGTTTTTCTATGGATAAGATAAAAGCTAGTCAACTAGGAAACTGGGAGCTTTTGTTTCCAACCCATCCTCCATTAGTTTTTCTCCATTTTCTAGGATTAGCATGTTATTTCCATCTCCTTGACAACTCACTCATGCTTTTGCCAACTCGTGAGGTCCTTGATAGATTTAGCAAGTGCTTTATCCACCTATGGGAGTTTGCTATATTTTGGTAAGTCAGCCTTTTTGAGCTTTATGAGTTGTTTCCATAAAATTCGACTTTCCTATGAGGGATGTACTATTTATGTACACTATTATTCATAAATATTCAATGGAAGGATACACACCAATATTCATCTCTTCATTCATGTGATTCAGTCTCTTTTCTTCTCTCTATTTTTCCTGTGTATACTTGTGAGAATTATTAGTAGCAAGATCTATCTCCTGTGCTTCTTCTTAGCATCATTGCACATAGCATTGATCTATTATTTCTACATGGTATCAGAGCTACAAGGTTGATCAAGTTCTACAGAGTTGAGGAGCCCTTCCAGTCTCCTATCCCTTTCTGAAGAAGAGCTTGTCTAGCTTACAAGATTTTCTCCTAGTTTGTTTTGCAGGTTGCAAAGAGTATCTCTTGGAGCATATCAACAACTTCAATATGGATTCAAAAGTTCCTCTACTATCTCCTTTCAACTATGTTGATTGGAAGCCAAAGATGAGTGCATACTTGAAGAGGCAATGTCACTTTGATGTCTCCATTGGTGCATTGAATGAACCTGAGTCTTTTGAAGAGAAGATTGATTGGATAAATAATTGTGATAGAGCTTATGGAATTATGTGTTTGGGAATGTCTCCAAATATATATCATCTCATAGATTCTGCTGAATTTCCATTTGAGCTTTGGAAAATTTTGGACAAAGCTTTTGGTTTGCAGGAAATTGAAGATGAAGCATGGGGCGAACCTAGCATCTCCTCTTGTTCTCTTTCTCAATATTCCTTGGCCTCTACATTCTCTGATGAAGTTGATCATGATGAAGAAGTTTCTCATACAGTTCATGTTGCTGCTGCCCTCTTTCATTCGAATGCTTCCTCCTTTAATCAAGAAGCAAATATTGAAGAGCCATCTTTTTTTGTGTCTCTTGAAGGTGATTTTTCTTCTTGTGATACTATTGATGAAAAATAAGTAACAAATGGAGATGCTGCTGATATTGATTATGATCCTATAACCCATTCATTGTTCTCTAAATCTCCTATCTTAGATTCTGAGATCTATGTGCCAGATTCTTCACACCTCTTGCATACCTCTCTCATTGATGGTGTGCAACCCAGTGACTTCCAGGATGTTTGCTTAGCCACATTAAGCCTTATTTGTGTCATACCACTTACCTTACTTGATCTCATGTGCTTCAGCATATCCTCCTTTGTTCTTGACATCAATACTCAGAGCCTTCTTGAATATTGTGAACATCTCATTCTTTCCTCCTTTCATACAGAGGATTCATTACCAGTGTATTCCCATGAGTCTATTGATATGCTTATATGTGATCCTTTGGATTCCGATTTAGAAGCATATTTGCAGGTTGATACACATATAATACCACCATCCATACCATCTACCATACCTCTGAATAATCCAAAGACTATACAAATCCCAAGCTCACTAGTTGATTCCTCATTGGTCTCTTATGCAGTGATATTTATCTTACATGATTTGAAGTCTTTCTTAACTTTCAGTGGCTGGTTATCCATGTCCTTAGTCATATTTGGACTGATATTAAACATGTTTGGATCTGTTCTAAATACTTATGATTCATATCTTATGCCCATCCATCATTCAGATTTTTACACCTATCAGTTTTCCCCAGTTGCTCATAATTTTCCTAGTCTAGCCCTATATCCTCATGGAGCCATTGAAGACTTTGTACTTGCTGTTCCATATGTTAATATTTCTGATATATCAGAGTTTTATCAGCCTCATATCAGATCTATACAGGTGCTACATCAGATTGGAAGATTGACATGTGATTCACATCACAATTTTGCAGCTATTCAGGGAATTGGGTGTGAAATAAATTGCCTTATTTTTTGTACTCTTTGGAATGGAGTATGCACAGATCTATTTTCCATTTCAGATTATGTTTGCATATCAGAGTTTGACAGCAGAAAGAAGCATTCAGATAATGCTCCCACTTCATCAGTTGATGAGATACAAGGAGTCTCTCCTCTTCCTTCTTGCAGGTTCTACACTCCAGCACATGATCATGGAGTTCATGATTTCTTCAACAAGTCCTTCATCCAGAAGCAGTTCAGTCAGCTCATTAAAGTGAAGATGAAGATATGTTGAAGACACATTTCAAATTTTGTGCCTTGTCCTATCTTGAGGGAGGATTTTCCCCATGTGGTTTTGCCTATTTCCTCACTTTTCTGGACATAATAATTGTTAAAGGGTGACCATAGCCTTGTTGTTGGGCCCTATATGCATCCATATGCATCTATATTTTTTGTCATACCATCACAAAGTCAGACTTATAGGGGGGTGTTGGAATATATTAAACCCACTCACAACTTAGGATAAAATAATTAATCATTATTTGATTAATTATTCACCCACTAGCTTAATTAGTTGGCATCCACTTGCACCTTAAAGTCAATACATGCCATCTATATCCTAGGAATGATTTATTTCTGATTATGGGTTGATCCATAATTAGTATACAGGACTTTACAGCAGATTCTGTTTTTTTCTGCTTTTTCCTGCTTTTCTATGGATAAGATAAAAGCTAGTTAACTAGGAAACTGGGAGCTTTTGTTTCCAACCCATCCTCCATTAGTTTTTCTCCATTTTCTAGGATTAGCATGTTATTTCCATCTCCTTGACAACTCACTCATGCTTTTGCCAACTCGTGAGGTCCTTGATAGATTTAGCAAGTGCTTTATCCACCTATGGGGGTTTGCTATATTTTGGTAAGTTAGCCTTTTTGAGCTTTATGAGTTGTTTCCATACAATTCGACTTTCCTATGAGGGATGTACTATTTATGTACACTATTATTCATAATTATTCAATGGAAGGATACACACCAATATTCATCTCTTCATTCATGTGATTCAGTCTCTTTTCTTCTCTCTATTTTTCCTGTGTATGCTTGTGAGAATTCTTAGTAGCAAGATCTATCTCCTGTGCTTCTTCTTAGCATCGTTGCACATAGCATTGATCTATTATTTCTACAGTGTCTTCATGCTCCATTGTCACTTCCATTTTCTCTTGTATTTATTTAATAAGCTAAATTATTAAATATTTATCCCCTTCTAATGTCTAAACATCATTTATTATCCCCCTTATTCCAAATCTCAAAGCTTCCACCCTCAATCTAGGAAACTAGTGATTTTCCACCTTGGTAATTATTTGACTTTTAGCATCCCTTTGACAACTTTCATGAATATGAAAATGTGATTTGGCCATTGTGACCCAATTTAAAATTTGGGACATTACATCAATTGCTCCTGGATTCCATCCATTTGTCTTTGACAATTTTGAACACTACCTTTAACATTGACAACCTGGTCAGATAGTTCATTGGCCTTCTTGATAATATCCATGTTCAATCCCTTTCTCTAAAAGCCCTCACTCCAATCCAGAGAAAAAACCCTAGAATCAATGGGAAAAGACATACAACAATGCTCAAGAGTCTCAAGAGGAAACATGGTAGTAATGACACAAACAAATTGTCTAGAAGGACTATAATTTAAAGACTCAAAGCAGCAATTCAAAAACCACATATAGATCTGACCATCATCACAAAATAAAAAACCCTCATTGAAATAGATTCTTCTATACAAAATACCAAGCTGACCAGTATCCCAAATTTAGAAGGACAAAAGATAAATTGCAAGAGAATTGTACCTGAGAATTCCAACATGACAGAACAACCCCTTGAATGCGACTTCCTCCCCGAGCTAAGGAGAAGATGATGAAATTCCTTTCATTCTTGGCCACCATTCCAAAATCGACAACCACCCAGAATTTGACGACAAACCAACTCGAAGATAAGCAAAAAATTGTGCTAAAGCTTCCCAGAAGAACACAAAGAATGTCGAAGAAGAAAGAGATAAAGGAATTCTTGAAAGGGATGACAAGATAGTTGATGAGCCAGCTAGAAACACAAATTGAGGCCATCATAGAATAACCGAAGGCTGCCCTAGAGCAATAAATTCCTCCACCGCCACCAGGGAAGAAATGAAGGCTATACAACCAAGGAATCATGGAAGATTGATAAGTTTAATATGACACTCAATGTCTTTAAATTGTCCTATAGGGAGCTGTGAGCCGTGATTAGACAAATCATTCACCAAACTATCAAGGTCCCTATGTACATGATAAAACCAAAGGGAGACAAACCGAGGAAAGAAGCTTAAAATCCTCTTCTAAAGGTGACCGACTAGTTGATTCACAATTTCCATTCGTTTCATTACTTAAGATATGATAAGAAGAGAATCTCCTATCACAATCAAAGAACGAACACTGGCTTCAATAAACATTTTCAACCCAAATAATAGTGCAAATATTTCCACTTGATTGTTTGTGCCAATCCCGAGTCCACAAGCAAAGGTCTTAACAATTCTTCCTCGAGGGTGAAAAAGAACCCTTCCACACCTGCCACCCTTAAAGAGCAATTTATTTATTCTACATTTTGGATTTTTTGGTGGGTTTGGTTGGAATTGGGTAGTTTGTTTTTTTGGTAAAATCCAAATTTGGAAGTGTTCAATTTGTGTTTTTGAATTCATAAATAGATTTAACCCAGATTATGCAATTTGCATGGCCAAAGATTTCCAACCGAACTCTGAATAAAACAAGACGAAAAATATACTCGAAAAAAAGTCGAAAACATAGAGTATTTAGACTACACCTTATACTTAAAATTATAATTCTTGAGTAATATACTTTATTCCACATTTAATCCAAAAATTGGAATAAGCAAATTAGGATTGTTTTTTTCTTCTTGAAATTATTAAAATTGAGAAAATATATATTTTTAATTAATTGTAAACATTAATCAAATCAATCATGTAAAATCTTATATAAAATTACTTGAAATCCTTTTTTCCCTATTTATTTGAAAGAACATTAAACATGTGATCATACTTATTATTATATATCTATATCTATATCCATTTACCTATATATGTATATGTACGAGTTGTTCATAAAGATCCCAAGATGGGGTGAGGAGGAAGACACGCCTTGCCCCTTCTGTTGAGCGCATGGAAGGGGAAAGTGGTGTAAATGCAAGGCCTATAAGCCACACATAACAAAGGGATAAGCGTGTGGAGTGATGGCAGATCTAGTTTGCGTGGGGAGATGTTAATGAGGTCTTGCGACGAGCTAAGAGAGAGCAATCTCGAACAAGCCTTCGACATTCATGCTGAATGGTACCTGTGAGCCCCGTGCCATAATGAGACTCTTCCTATCGTCTTGCGTGCGGCTCTTTCTCGTGGTTTGGATACTGGTGCAAAAAGATAAGCCCCTTGGTGTGCTTAACCCCTATTCATTTCCCTCTTTGTGATCACAGGGTGGCTTTGTGATATCATAGAGGTTTAGGGCGGTTAAAGGAAAATGCTAAGATATAATGCTAGCATCGAAGAGGTCGAGGAGCATGTCAACGCTAGTTGGAAATTCAGTTTATCTGGGACATGCCCTGGTATATTGGGAATGAAATCAACTAACCCGAGGATAACCTACTTGTGAATCTCCATGACCAAGCAACGAAAAATAATGCAATGACAACAAGTCAGGGTCTCAAACCTTGTTGATTTTTGAATTTTCTTCTAAGCCATGGAACAAGGCCAGAGCTAGGTGGGTTTTAGGCTAGTTGTGGCTACCATCCGTGATGACGTTGATAACATACATTCAAAGCTAGACATCCTAGTGAAAGTTGTCAACACCCCACTTCAAATTGAGCATAAGGAGTTGGAGAAAGCATAAAATTTGCCTAAGGTTCTCAACACTTAATTTATGGTAGTTTGTGGTCTTAGCTCAAGTTTTCAAATGAATTCTTTATTTGGTTGTGCTATAGTTACTGTATCAAGATATTTATACTTTCATAGAAAAAGGAGAACATCTTGGTTTCCCTGTGTAGGGTAAGATTTCCATATGTGGACTCTTTTTTGGGTTTTTGGACACTTGTCTTAGAACCCATTTGAGTTTTACTAGTGCCCAACTTGGTTTCCCATGCGGTAGGTCAACCACTATAGCTATTGTTTTGTACTCTACGTATTTTCCAGTAATTTAATATAGAACTACTAGTTAGAAAAAATATTTGTTCAGAAAGGATAAAGTACACATATGAAGAGAAAATGATGAGTAAAGTCTTATAATTAATTTTAATAGACATTAAAGAGAACTTAAAATAATATTTAAAATAGATAAAATGATAACATTTGAGTATGGTGTATCTTATCCCAACACAAGCCCGGTGGGCTAGCTCAAGTGGCTGTGTGTTGTAAGTTGTGAGCAGAACGTCTCAAGGTCAAATCCATGGTGGCTATACATTGCTATATAAGAGCCTCACTTGATGTCCCTATTGGGTTAACTCTGTAATCAAAACGAACCAGATACGACCCCCTCAACATAAAAAACACATCTTATTATATATGCATATATATATTTTTGCACCGAGAGGCGCTCTACAACCCAGTATGAGGGAGATCTTGTAACGTTTGTCGATATTTTGTTTGTAATGTTTGTTATTAACAAAATAAAAATTAAAATAAAAATTAAATTATCCACCAAAATAAATGTCGACCACAAAAACAACCTAATATGGGGGAGATGTTGTAAAGTTCATACCTAACAAAACAATGAAAAAATTAAAATTTAATTATCCCAAAAAAAAATGTCGGTAAAAAAACAACACAATATGGGGGGATGTTCTAATGTTCCTCCTATAAAAAAAAATTTGAATTATCCGCAAAAAAAATGTTGGCCTTGCACATGGTTTTATTGTACATTTTAGGAGGGCCTTGCAAATGGTTTTAAAACCATGTGCAACGCCTCCTAAACAACCCATGGTTTTATTGTAAATGGTTTAGGAGGGCCTTGCAAATGGTTTTAAGACCATGTGCAAGGCCTCCTAAACAACCCATGGTTTTAGGAGTGCCTTGCACATGGTTTTGAAGCCATGTATGGGGAAGATATTGTAATGTTCATTCCTAACAAAATAAAAAATAATAAAAAATATTATACGTGGACCATAAATAATATTAAATATTAATAGTAAAAATATTATATGTCCACCTTAAATAAAAAAATGTGTATTTTGGTTTGAATAAAATCAATGGCTATATATAGGACAAACCGAAGTTGATAGTGTCACACCCACGTTTTTCATCACACCTGGGAAAGGTGTCGTGGACATGACGGTTCGGCATGGAGTTGCGCTCTCGCTTGGCAAAGATAGCAAGCGCCCACATTCACCACCGCCACGGAGGTCGGGAATGTGGCGCGCCCCAAGGTCAGCGCCCACGTGACTTAGCACGGGCGCCCCTTGGCAAATATGACATTGGTGATGGGCGTGCGGCCCCTTTGAGGCGCGCGACCCTTGAGCGTGCGGTTGGGCATGCAAGCTTGTGAAGATGTTCAATAAACGGGCGCGCGATCCTAGGTGTGGGCGCGCGGTTCTAGTGTGCGGACGGACGGATGTGCGGACGGACAGACGTGCGGATGGACGTGCGGACAGTTGGGCGCTCTGGCAAAAGAGCGCTTTGGTAAGTAAACCGACGGGCGTGCGGACGACAGCAATTGGACGACGGGCGCGCGCGCGCGACGACACGATTAGCGACGAACGACGGTCAAAGTAAAGGGGGCGCGCGGCTCACCAGCAAAGTGTGTGCGCGACACTCTAGAGGCTTCGGCAAGTGGACTCATGAACGCCTAAGTCAAAGTGCACCTTGGTGCGGTGACACCAACGAAATGGTTAAGTGGGCCAAGTGTGTTTTGAAGTTGACTTGGTGAACCGACAAGGGGTGACTCGTGCGGTAAGCAAGATGGCAAGTTGACATGGGCAAGACACCTAGAAGGCTATAAGTAAACGAAGTGCAAGTCATTTCAAATCAAGCAAGCAATGAGGCAAAGGAAAGTTCATGTAGACAGTGCGCTTGGCTAAAGTGCACATCTGTTTCTGGGGCATCCGCGCAGGGGTACCACAGGCAGCCGTTTTTGGCACAGTGCTCAGACGAACTGCGGCAGAGGCTAAGTTCAGACAGTGGCACGTTTTCTGGGTTTTCTACGGTGCGACAGCAATATACAGTGAGGGTTTGCAGCAGTCGTTTCGGCAGCCAAGTTAGTCGCTCAGTGGAGGTTGACTTGGGTTTTTCCAGTTTTGTAAAAGTGTGTGTTTTAGCCAAGTTGGGTGCACACCCAGAGAATGGCCGGTTTTGGCATCTCTGTTTATTGTACTTGTGAAAATATTGAAGACGGGCTCTGCATTGGGCAACCCGCACACTTCCATACTTTCTTGTGTTGTTGCAATTGTGTATGAATGACTAAGTAATGATAAAAGATGTTTCCGCATAATGAGTAGGCGTAGTCCGTTAGTTAACATCAAGTTGGCCAAGCCCTTGAGAGGTTGCTAGACGGTGCCGCACACCCTCTTAGCGAGTCAAGAGCGCTCGGTTAAGTGGGGCTGTCACAAATAGCTCCTTGAGTGCTTTGCACCTCGAGAGATTTGATCCCTCTTGCTGCTTGATAGAGCATAGAATTTGGATCTATGCTAGTTTAAACCTCAAAAAAACTTAAGAAGAATGAAGATCGAGAAGTGTATTTAACCTTATTATTTGTGTTGATGGGATCCACATTCAATATAAAGAATTGAATTGAGGAAGCGATCTCTTCCACCTAGTATCTAACAACCATCAATGCTATAAATAAGCAATGTTAACTTGATTTTGAGGAGTACTCCATTTCCATTCAATAATGATATTTGTGTTTATAATTACATTTACCATATAAAATAATATTTATTTATGTTTTATTATTTTATTAATAACAAACATTACAAACAAAATCTCCCTCAACTGAACTGTAAAAGCATCTTTTAACGCAATTACAATAGCGGAAGAAAAACACTTTCAGATGGTAGCACAAATAAGAAGGAGATTAAAAATGCTATGCTAATAACATTGATGTCAGCTTTCCCATCGTTGCATAGATGTATGTGGCTCGAAAAACGAGCCACGTTGACAAAAACGAGAAGGCCTCCGTATCGTGTGAAAACAGATGAACTAACACGTGTGCATCATCCACGTGAGGCCAACCACAGGCCCACATACAAATAAATGGCCAGAAAATAAAATTATAATTGTCGTTCGTTCACACTACATGTAGGTAGGCCCTGACTCCTGCTGTTATAGGTGTAAAACGGCATAACATAAGGAGAAATTCGGATATATGTAGAGAATATGCCTGCCTGGAGCTGCACCGGCGTTACATGACGGGAACTTATAATAATAATAATAATAACAAGAAGATGTTGCTGGCCCTGTCAACGGGATTCAATTCATAGCTATGTTTTTGGTGTAAAGAAAAGAATTAGATTAGATTGATACAGTGGGCGTAAGTCTGTGAATGATATGTAGATGCCCCCCTCCACCGTCGGATCTGATCTTTGCGTGGCCTGATGGGAAATGTTGCATATGACATGTAGGACACTGTGAAGGAGGACGGGTAGGTAGGCGGGGCTTCTGTAGTATTTGTTTTTGTTTTTTCCTTGACAAATCTAGAGCAGTAATGCAGGCACCCACCGCCCAGAGCCGTGGACTCTGGATTTTGATTTTCGCGGCATTTATCAGAACCCAACGCAACACAACACATAGAGGTTAATTCCAATAATTTTTTTCCAACTTCCGGCCGTGGATTCGGCTGTTGCAGAGCCCGCTTACATTTTGCCTGCCACGTTAATTAAACCCAGGTACGGTCTTCACAGAAAGCAAAAGCAAAAATTTCGTTTTACGATCCAGAAAAGTCAGAGGAAATGCCCCCCTCACAATCCAGGTAGCATAGCGTAGCGTTAGAAGACTCACGGCATTAAAATTTATTCCATTTAGTCTGTGAATGACGGAAATCCAGCTCTAGCTATCATTAATATGGCATGTTGGAAGTTTTAGGGTTTGTGAGGCGGGATTGGTCGTTAAATAAGTTGGGTTATAAATTTGTCGGAAAGAGTGGGTGATATATCTCTGTAAAATATTTATGCGAAAGCCCGAAATTGAATAACAGAATATATCATTTCGCGGCGAAGAGAAGTATTCTTTTTATTTTGGATTTCAGGGGTTCTCTTCTCCTTTAACAGGGCTGTCCTGGAAGTTGGGCTAGGCCACGGGAGGTGCTACCATTATTGTTGTTGTTTGTAGCGGGAGCCGTGGGGGATTAATGTTAGTGCCGGGAAGAAAAGAATGGATGCAGTAGGGAGATTGGGCAATTATATTTCCCAGGGTGTTTATTCGGTGGCCGCTCCATTCCACCCATTTGGTGGCGCTGTTGACATAATAGTTGTTCAGCAGGACGATGGAACATTCAAATGCACGCCTTGGTATGTGAAATTCGGTAAATTTCAGGGGGTTCTCAAGCGCCGGGAAAAGATTGTTAGTGTGTGTGTGAATGGAGAGGACGCTGGTTTTCATATGTATTTGGATCATAAAGGGGAAGCGTATTTTTTAAAAGAAGTCGACTCAGATGAAGAGGAGGCGATCATCTTTTCTCCTCCAAGCGCTCCGTCATCTGGTGACGAGACTACTGCAACTGCTATTGAAGGTGAAAGTGGCAGTGGAAGAAGAATCAACTTCAAGGATGAGGAGGAAGATCCAATCGGAATCAAAACTGATGGTGAGAACAGCACATCAGGTGATGCAGGAGATCCTTCTTCGCAAGGCATTGTTTCCAGTCAAAAGAAAGAAGAGATTTTGATATCCTTTTCCGGACAACAGAGTCCCAATATTTCAAATAAGAACCAGCTTTCGGGTTGTAGTGGTTCAAAGTCTTCCTCTTGTTCTGGCGTGAAGAGTGTTAAAATTGTCTCAAAGTCACCTTCAAGGAGGAGATCTATCTTTAGCCTTGTTTTCAGAGGCAGGTCGCAGAATTCTCCGGGATCACAAGTTGTCTGTCCTGGGAGAGACGAAAAAGATGGACAAAGGGAGGGCGAGGGTGATAATATTCATAGAATAGATTCATTAGAGAGGGCAGAGATAGTTGTTGATCTTTTTGATACTAAATGGGCAACTGGGGATTCCACCAACAAGGGGCAGACAACAGATAATAAGAAATCAGTTGAAATGAGTTGCTTTTCCACCTCGTCTGGTTATGACGCAGAGTCTGTCGAGGGAGGCAGCAGCAAGGAAACTGAAAACGAGACAAGCTCTGATCACACAGTTTGTTCATCTATATTCCCTTCCCTTCCACAGGATATATCTGTTGCTGGTCTGGTTTTGGATGATTTAACAAATGAGGATTCTGTACAAGTAATACACAATCATGTTGGCACTACAACATTTGAGGATTCTGGAGGTACTAGTGTAACGCTGGAACATTCCGTTCAGTATGGCGATTCAGAGAGAGGGGGCGAATCAAGAAGTGAGAATTCTGTACAAACTGTATGCGATCATGATGACACTTCAATATTAGAGGATTATGTAGACAGTATTGTAAAGATAGAGCATTCTGCCCGACTCAGTGATTCGGGAAGACATCACTCCCAGACAGAGGCTCAAATGTTTACTGTGGAAGAAAGCATGCGCAATTTAAATATTCCTGATGCAGTAGAACGTAGCAATGTTAGCATGTACCAGGAGGGAAGCTTAAGTAAATTTAATGGGTTCAGGGAACGAATTTCTGGAAACTTTGATACTTTGCAAACTGGGAACGTTGCCTCTGACCAAGAAGATACAAATTATCCACATTTAAACATTTCCGAGTCTGTAAAGTTCAATGAAGTCAAGACAGATGTGGTTTCACAGAGTGCAGACGACAGTCAAGACAGGTTGACAGCACCTCTTTTGTCATCAGGCATAGCTTCTGGAATTTCTGATTTAGGTGGCCCCATAGTCAATGCATTACCTTGTCTAGATGTTTGTATTGAATCTGATGAGAAAAGTAACAATATACCGCAGGTGGAGTTTGCAGCTGAGACTTTTGTCAAATCCAGTTCTAATAGAGAAGAACTGGCGGAGCATAAAGAGACCCGAGATGAAGCTCTCGTACACAATATGTTTGAAGTAGAGCAAAATGAATCTTGTGAATGCACTATATCCATTTTGTTACTGGACGTTCAGTCTGGGACCTCTAATTTAGGTAGTAGTCTACCGAGGGCTGATCCAGATCCCTGTATAGAATCTGATGAGGGAACTAAAACTTTACAAGGGGTTCCAGATGGTGACCCTAGGATAGAAGGCATTCAAGTTGATGAAAATGGACCAATGGATTACAGGACAAAGCCAAATGAGGAAGCTGTCATTCATATTCTTCCTGGAAAAGAGATGGATATATCTTCTTTCTCTGGTCATAATACCTCCTCGGAGAATGGAACTCTTGATGGCAAGTTGGTCACAGAAAATGCTTTTATTTACAAAAGTGCACAAGAAGACATGGGGGTAATTAATACTTGTAACCAGTTGGTTGAGAATATGTTAGATAGAGTGCCTACAGGAAATTTTGAGATGAAATCTTACGGGGGAATTCCTAAAAGTGCTTTTAAGCAGTTTGAACAACCTGATGCCACGCAGGAGCTGGATTTTAATTGGGCAAGCAATCTTTCTGGAAAGCATGAACAGTTTGATATACAGACCAAGGAAACCTACGAGAATCAATTGACAAGGAATGAGAGTAGTGAGGATCTGGAATTGGCCGTTGATGATGAATACGAGTTGAAAAGTGGTTTAGCTCTTTATGACCCACTTGCGCATATGCAGGAAGAAATGAGAGATTACAACTTATCCTTTCTTATAGAGCAGGATAAAAGAGATAGCATAATGAATGAGACTCACAAGTCCAACAAAGAACTTGTATTTTCTGATGAACCCGATGAGCCCCAGGTACCATTTACTATGAATGTGAATGTAACAGACATCATAGGTGACTCCCTAAATGGCGATATGTCAGAGATGTCGAGAAGTAAAACAAGCCCTATATATATTTGTGGTTTGCATAAGAAAGGCAAAGGAGATTTTGCACAAACATCGTGCTCATTACCTAACATAGAAAACCATTTCTTAGATGTAGAAAGTCCAGGTGCTGATCGTGTATTCAGCAGTTCCCTGGACTTTGAATCTGCCCGTTTAAAACTGAGAATGGATCATGATATACTTTTTCCAAACTCTCAAGACATGAAATCCAGTGCTTTGGAGAAAGAGACAGTCCAGGGTATGACTGCATTAGAAAATTCTTCCGAGAGCTTGAAAAATTGGAATGCAGCAGAAGCTGCGATTGCAAGTGTGAAACCTGACTCTGGTATTGGTATGTAATATATTACATATTCTGAGAATTTGGGTAGAATTTAGAACACTAACTTGTTTTTAGTACATAGTTGAGTGTGATTGTGTTCTTTCTCATATCTGTCTGAAAAAGCACAGTTAATCTCAAAATCTCAAGGCATCACTTTGTTTTTATATGAAAAATTTCTGGAAGATTTGATTTTATGGAAAGTGTATGATATTGATTTTATTCAACACTACTAATCACTCTTTTTAAGTGACAATGGATAACTATCTTATTTTTAGTGACAATGGATACTTGTATGTATAGAAATTTCTCTCTGTGGAGACTTACTGTCAGAAGGAATGGGAACTGAGGCTGCGGCAAAGGCTTTTGATTCTCAAAAGTTGTCATTGGAGGATTTCCGTAATTCAGGTGCAGCGGTCACAAAGAATGAAAAGCTTGTTGTGAAAATTGGAGGGCGATATTTCCCTTGGGATTCCGCTGCACCCATCATTCTAGGAATGGTTCCTTTTGCCTTTGAAGAACTGGTTAATCCAGAGGGTGCAATACCTGTTGAATGGGTTGAAAACACATTAGGGAGGTGTACGTCTGACTCTTTTGTCACCTCTGGTGGTGGTTGGAGGCTTTGGCCTTTTACATTCAGGAGGATTAAGACTACTGAAAGAAGTAAGTCTGCGCCAATGGTGCCAAAGGATCAACTAATAGTTGATCCAGAAGCTGCTGCTTTACAAAGCTCCTTTGATGGGCCACTGGCAATAAAAGATGATTTTTACAGGGGAACTGGAAAACGCAAGGTGAGATCAAATACTCCAACATCAGAGCAGTTGGCATCCTTGAACCTAAAAGACGGACAAAATACAATCACCTTTACGTTCTCGACAAGAGTGCTAGGGAAGCAACAGGTTTGCGATTGACAGATATGTGTAAATTCTGAGGTATTCTTCATCGGTATTTACTGTTACATCAATTTTTAACTCATGTTTTCAACAGGTTGATGCTCGAATCTATTTATGGAAGTGGAACACTCAAATAGTTGTGTCAGATGTTGATGGCACTATTACCAAGTAAATATTCATTTACTCAGTTGTCTAGTTGTATGCTAATCAATACAGAATGATAATTGTTCTTAAGCTTTTTATTGTAGTTTAAAAAATAATATAATTTAGTAAACACGATGGGTCAGGGAATGGTGTTTTATGAATTTAAAGTTCTGGCAAGGCAGACAATTAATTTGTTGAAGTCTTGAAGACTATGCTTAAGAAGCTATTGTAGTACTCTCCTTGCTGCGTGCTTTAGGGAGATGCCCAATAAAACTTGTTCTGTGTAGATATTCTATTATCAGATGGAAGTATGTGGATAAAACTGGTTACATCAATTACTATTGAAAGTAATATGGTTGAACATATTACAGATCGGATGTGCTGGGCCAGTTTATGCCTTTGGTTGGAAAAGATTGGACACAATCGGGTGTAGCACACCTTTTCTCAGCCATCAAGGTACATATCTTATCTTTCTTTTGGTTCATGACTTACTATTTATGTTCCTTGTCCATGTGAGTGAATGTTTGCTGCCATGTTAAGCTAAATTCTAAAAGTGATATTGTAACCTAATACAGGTTTGTTTAGAGGTCAATCATTAGTGTCCTCACAATGTTGGTGTGCATCAACTAAATAGGGTATATCTTGTTTCTGGTCAAGTTGCTTATAACTTAAAAGTTAATTTTGACAGGTCCAAGAATTATTAAAACTTTTGTATGTCAACCAGGATAAACTTTGTGACTTGAATCCCCAACTAATTTCTGTTGAATTTGTGTGATGGCCCTTAACCAAACTAATACAATTTGTTCCCACAGTTGAAGTCTAGTTCTACCGATTTATCCTTCTTCAAACAAATATGTAGGAGCTATGATAGGATTGGTGGGGATTTTCAACCCCAAGATTTACATGGAAATGTTGTAGGAGCTTTTTAACTCAACACGGATAATGCCTCACTGCTGTTTTGATTTGAATTTTCGTTTGAATAACGTATCGCTGCTTGAACATAGATTTTAATGGCAATTCTAACCATAACATGCTCATAAATTATAGCAAGGAAATAACATTAACAATGATTTAAATGGCTAATAAACAGACACCCAAAAACATAGTAAGAAGGTGCATTTTACATGCCTGTAGCAGCCCGTTGACAGATCTGGAAATGAACGTTGAGATACCCAAGTAGTGTGGCCATACAATGTGATAGCAGTGGGAAAATCTTATAATGGCTGAGATCTGAAATGTGCTGTAAATGACTATTGGGAAAACTTCATCTTTTACTTAAATATTCAGATCTGGAAATGAGAGTTATTTGACTCACAATACAGAGTTATGAAAGTACTATAGCAGCCTTAGAATGCGCTGGGACTGATAATCAATGGATGAAGAAGTAGACTCTGGTATAACAAATCCTGTAGTAGCTTTATTCTTCCCAATGCACCCAATGGAAGTATGTAAGCACAATATAAGAGTGAAGATTTTACCACATTTATATTTCAATTTATGGCAGCCTGGAAACTACTGGTTACACTCTTCCCATGAATCATTTCATCTACAGCAGCAAAATCTTGAACTTCTTCTCCACATGAAGACCCATGACTATATACTAATACTCCTTTACAGAGTCTTGGCAATAATGAAGTGTCTTTGTAGGGGTGCGTTGCTTAGCAGATGCTCAATCAATGGTGGTGGCGCTCTTTCAAACTGTGGCTGCTCCTTCAGGAAAACATATGACCTCTTCTTTCACAAATAATCTTTCAGCCAGTCACACAATGTCTCATTCCTCCAAACCAGAGAAGTATTTTTAAACTTTACAAGACAAATAACTAACAGAGTTAAGAAGAACCCTTTACCATATTGCATTGTGCATTTGATGGGTGCGCCCTCTTGCTAAACACTGGAAAAAGGGGTGCGCCTTCTCTATTTCTGCACTGTGCATTTTATGGGTGTGCCTTGTTGATGTATTTGTAACTTCGGAAGATATTCTGATGTATATTATCATTGTATGTTGTTGTACCCCCATTAGGGATGTGTGTTACTCCTTTACGGGATGTCTAAATTGTGTCTAGACCTTGAGGTACAACCTCCGTTGTAAGTCGGGGCAATAGTCACCAGTGTAACATCATGTAATATGTAATTGTGGTCTCTTTGGGAGAAATGGGCCCCATGTGAGATGACATGTAGGCTTGAGTCTTATATTTGGTTAGTGACTTGAAAGGGTATAAATAGGGAGGCGCTCTCCCTCATTTATACACACCTCACACACTCTCTAAGGTGCATGAGAGAGAGAGAGACAGTCAGAGGAGGAGAGAAAGATGTTGAATTTTCAACATTAGCATAAACTTTAAAAATTTGCAGATAAACATAAATAGATCAGCAGTGCAGTAAAAACACATTCATTACATCAGCACACACATGGACGCAATATTTTTCACTGGGGAAACCTTCAAAGGACAAAACCCCCAAAAGCATTAATAGCTCATCTTGTAAATGAGATGGCTTAAGAAATTTTTCAAAAAGTTCCTCAAATCCAGATCTGGATTTTGACCACAGTAACTGTAAAATTCATCAGTAAAAATCAGACTGATAATTTTACCCACAATTTCCAAAATTACAGAAAATTACCAATTTAGGGCTTTCTCAAAAAAATTGAGATTTTCTCTCTCCTGCCCGAAAATATCAGACTGTTGAAAACTTTCCGAAAATATCGGACTGTCTGAAAACTGTCTGAAAATATCAGACTGTCTAAAACTTGCCCAAAAATATTAGACTGCTGAAAACTGCCTGAAAATATCAGACTGCTGAAAACTACCCGAAAATATTAGACTGCTGAAAATTGCCTAAAAAATGGAATGCTGAAGATAGATGTGCAAAAATGCTGAAGATGGACTTTGCTGATAAAACCTTAGCTAAGGGTTTGAACATAAGATAGTCTTCTTCACCTGTGAGAGCAAAAGTGTGTGTAACAAATGAGAAGGCTTGATCTTCTTTTATAGCCTTTGTTCACCTGTAAGTGGACAAGATTAGGAAAAATAAAAATAATACTATTTTTATTCGTTTCCTAATTTCACTTTCACTTTTACCAAAAATGTACTTTTATTTTTTCCTTTGACTTTTATAAGAAGTCCTTCTTTAATTAGGAAAAATAAAAATAAAAATATTTTTATTCTTTTCCTAATTTCACTTTCACTTTTACCAAAATTGTACTTTTATTTTTTCCTTTGACTTTTATAAGAAGTCTTTTAATTTTGCTTTCCACCTGTGGTCCTTTTAGGTGGACAAGATTAGGAAAGATAAAAATAATAATATTTTTATTTTTTTCCTAATTTCACTTTCACTTTTACCAAAAAGGTACTTTTATTTATTTTTCTTTGACTTTTGACTTTGGCCTTTTACTAGGTGCCCGTGTGGTCATTACCTGTGGTACTTTTTTATTTCAAAAGTACATCATCATAAACCAAGAGAGTTATTAATGCTTTTATCTCACACATTGTGTGACACCTAGATCTGGTACTAGGGTAACTTAACCAAGGGTAGCTAATCCTTGGAGAAGCACACCAAACCCATAGATCAAGGGTCAAAGTGCCACACACATGCCCAGATCTAGTCTAGGGCTTACAGTGTCTTCATTCTCCCAGAGAATGGCTACTCAAAACTAAGATGAGTCTACCAGTCCCAGACTGGTCTACCTCGTGGTCCCAGACCAGATGTCTACTCAACACAAGGTTGAGTCTACCCAGGGCAGATCTGGGTTTATATCATGGTCCTAGACCAGATATCTACCATTCAATAAAATGGTCACTCAACACTGGGTTGAGTCTTCACCGTGGTCCCGGACCAGGTGGTCCCATTCTTTGAAGAGAAGGGCTCTCGATGCTGCTCAGAAAATCAACAAAAGATAGCTGCTGAACATTTCTTATTACTGCTTTTGATCATCTTACTATTCTGAAGAAGTTTGTGGGGTTTTCTCCTTTATGGTTTCCCCGATGAAAACCTGTGTCTTGTGTATCTTTTATATTTTATGCATTTTGCTGTACTTGTTATTCTTTCAGATAAAGATCCTAGATAATCTAATAAGATCTTAAGAAAAACTAACATGGTATCAGAGCCTCTCTGAAAGAAGGCCCTGTGCAGCTGTGGGAACTAGGGCTTCCTAGTTGAAGGTGTTCTCCCCACGGATCATCAAGCAAGGAGGGCTAGGCTAACTCGTCTCACTAGGGTGCATCTGTTGGTGGTAGCAGTTTCTGAATCAGAGAAGTTTCACTGTGCAGTCGAAATACAACTACAATGGCAGCTAATGGAAATTAGGGTTTCATGCCTGAAAACCCTAGAAGACTGAATTTAGTCATTCTATAACTTTTGCTATAACGCGAGATTGGAGAAGGATCAGAAGCCGAAAATTTTACAGGCCGAAGAGAAATTCTTGCTGTACCTTGTGTAAAAGTTTTAGCGTCAAATTCGCTATACTTCAGGAGATATGGTTCCTCCAAATTAGGGTCCCAACCTCCTCTAGAATACAGTCATAAACAGGTGACCTAGGGAGATTTGCTATATCTTGGGCTAGGAAGGTCCAAACGAAATTTGGCAAGATGTTGCAGATAGGGCACAGACTGTAGTTTTTGTCGTACACTTTTCAGACCCAGAATGTGAAACAGTGACACGTGGCAGTCCTTACAAGTTTGTTATGCTGAACAGTCCCCAAAACAGTCACCTTGGGGAAATCAGCATAAGTCCCACTTGGAGAATCCATTTCTGCTCTAACCTGTGGGGTTGGAAAGAAGACATATCAGGCTATCTCAGTGAGAAGTTTCAGACTGTAAGGATCTGAAACTTAAGAAATACAGCATAATCAATTTTAGACATTTCTGCAGAAGAAATTGGAAAACTGGGCCTTACTATTTCGGGAGCTTCCCACCACTGTTTTCAGAAAAGAAGTACATTGGATAGCTTGCCTTGAAGAGGCCAATCTTTCTGTCCAATCAGAAGTTTGAAATTACAAGTTTGAAAAATTAGGGTTTCTCTGACAAACCCTAGATCAGCCAACTCCTCAACCAGGTCGGACACCTCAAATCGATAAGATCTAAATTTTTGCTATTTACATTTGAGGTTCTCATTTCAAAATTCTGAGTATGGAAGTATAGGACCTCCGTGATCCTTGAAGAAAATGACTTGGATCAGTATTTCAGTAAGGAAGTTCTAAGAGCCAGAGGGAGATGAGGCTAAGGCTAGAGCCAAGAGAATCATTGCAGATTCTATTAAAGATCATCTCATCCCTCATGTGTCATCCTTGAAGACACCAAAAGGAAGTGTTCGATGCTATGACGAAGCAATCGAAGAAGAATAAGAGATTGTTATAACCACCTTGAATGGCCTCCCAAGATCATGGGATTCATTCATTCGAGGAATGTGTGCCAGAAGGAAGTTGATTACCTTCAGCAGACTCTAAGAAGAGTGCACACAAGAAGAAGCTCGACTCATAATAAGCATCTGAAGATCAAACTCTCACGATTCAAAGAAGATCCCTCGAGAGATGATGAAGCTGAAGGAGTCTACCCACCAAACAAATAAAGATAAGTATTCAATTGTCATTTCATGATATTGTTTGGTTGTGCATTTGTTTATATTCAGTTGATGTGTTATGCATGTTTGAGTATTTGCATTTATACTACTAAATTGCACATGATGGGTAAGAAGTCAATGATGTTGTACAACATTCCATTGCTACTTATCTAGATTGAAACCTATTTGCTGGCATATTAGGAATGGTACACACTCTTAATAACATTGGGGTGGAATGAATCTAGAAGTTATTGTATGTGTACGATATATGAATGAATGTTGTAGCATTGGCTAAAATAGTTGCATGGTTATGTGACATATATTTTTCACTATTAATATGTTTTGGAAATTATGAGATGTTTCTAATCATGCAACTTAACTTGACTTGTAGATCATTCCGAAGAACAAGTAATGACAATTCAGAAGAGGAACCTGAAGCTTCCCGGGTCAGAGACAACATGGCGAAAGAAAGAGCTTCAAAAGAATATAAAGAGAACGGTAGATCCACCTCGAGAGATGAAGACCACCATGGGCACGAGAAATCATCCAAGATGAAGAATAGTATGACGAGACTTCCAAAGAAAGAAAGAGGCTTCAGACACACTCTAGTTATGTGACACTGTTGAGTGACATCATTGATGCAGAGCATTCCAGCTATGAAGAAGTAGCCAAGAAGAAAGGGAAGGAGACTATGATCAAGAGTACCAATTGATCAAGAGGAATGATGTCTAGGATGTCGTGTTGAAACCTAAAGGGAAGTTCGTAGTGTCTTCCATATGGATCTACAAGATCTAGCATGTAGTAGATGGCAGCATCGTGAGATACAAGGAAAGATTCATAACACAAGGATTCTCATAGAAAGAAGGCATAGACTATGAGGAGACATTTGCACCAATTGCGAGTCAAGGAGGAAGTGTACGTAGAGCAGCTAGTGGGAGCTAAGACACATGACATACAAACTCATGTGTGCAAATTAAAGAAGGCCTTGTATAGCACATACAGTTACATGATGAACTTGAAAATCACCTAGAGTGATGAAGATATTAACCTTTGCTACAAGGTTGAAGATGAAAGCCTATAGAGGTTGACAAGCTCACAAATGGGTGTGAGAAGAACTTTTCAACAAAGATCAAGATAGAGGATCTTGGTATCTAGTGACACTAGATGGATACATAGAAGATCAGTAGCAGAGGAATCTACTTGTCACTCTGGTACAGAATGTTTCGATACATAGAGTACGAAAGGCAGAGGGAGAATGATGCTCCGCTTCAGAGGGAGTGACTAAAGAAGATCCTCAAGTTCGACATGGTACAACAGGATGGACAACTTACTGATGGCCCTAGGATTTACTGAGAGTAAAGCAGATCCCAACCTTTGCTTCAAGGTTGAAGGCGGAAGACCAGTGATGCTCTTGCTACATGTCGATGACTTGTTACTGACATGTGAAGAGAAACTCATTAAAGATGCAAGAAGGAGACTTGCTGCCGAGTTTGAGATGAAGGACTTGGGTATGATGCACTACTTTCTAGACATGGAGGTGTGGTAGAGTGTGGATGGAATCTTCCTTGGACAAGGGAAGTATGCAATGGAGATCTTGAAGAGGTTCAGGATGATGGACTGCAAGGCCATGGCCACACCTATGGCATCCAACCTGAAGCTATTGAGTGATGCTTCATCAAAGTCGGTTGATGCCACGATGTATCGTCAGATGATTGGATCCTTGATGTACCTGACGAATACGAGACCAGATATTTGCTTCGCTGTGAACACATTGAGTGAGTTCCTGACGGATCCGAGACATGTTCACCTAATTGCCGGAAAGCATATTCTGAGCTACTTGAAGGGTACAGTTGATTATGGGCTCAAGTATGATGCGAATCAGAAGATTAACCTAGAGGGTTATGTGGATTCAGATTGGGCAGGCAGTGCCATTGATAGGAAGAGCACTTTGGGGTGTTGCTTCAGTATGGGATCAGGTGTGATCTCATGGTTTAACAGGAAGCAGTTTTGCGTGGCACTAAGTACAGCTGAAGCAGAATATGTCACAGCTTGTTCGACCAGTTGTGAGGCAGTATGGCTAAGGAAGCTACTGTCTGATTTGTTTGATCTCCAATTGGATGCTACTAGTATATATTGTGACAACCAGAGTTGTGTAAAGTTGTCTGAGAACCCGATGTTCCATGACAAGTTGAGGCACATCGAGATCAAGTATCACTATATGGTATAGAGAGGAGCAGTGAAGCTCTAGTATATTGCGACGGACGAGCAGATAGCCGATGTATTGGCCAAGCTGCTAGCCAGAGTGAAGTTTGAGTACTTTAGAGAGAAGCTTGGTGTACTTCAGATCGAGGTTCCTCCGAAGGGGAGGTGATGGGTCCGGAAGACGCAAATGCACATGGGCTTTTCCGACATGGTGGTAGGTTGGTCCTCCCATGGTCATTGATGTAATTGCTAGGCTTTTTCGACATGGTGGTAGGTTGGTCTTCCCATGGTCGTTGATGTAATTGTCGAGCTTTTCTGACATGGTGGTAGGTTGGTCCTCCCATGGTCGTTGATGTAATTGTTGAAGCTTTTTCGACATGGTGGTAGGTTAGTCCTCCCATGGTCGTTGATGTAATTGCTGGGCCTTTCCCGGATGGTGGTAGGTTTGTCCTCCCATGCCGGTGGATGTAAGTGTTGTGTTATGTGTATCTGGGTCGTGCTCCGTGTGACGATGAGATGATCTGAAGATGATGAGGTAACAGTAGGATCCTTCAGGTTTTGCAGAGGCATATAATCAGTTCTGGGATGCTCCTTCAGGTTTTGCAGAGGCATATAATCAGTCCTAGGAGATCCTTCAGATTTTGGAGAGGCATATAATCAGTCCTGGGATGCTCCTTCAGGTTTTGCAAAGGCATATAATCAGTCCTGGGAGATCCTTCAGGTTTTGCAAGGCAATAAGTCCTGAGCTATACCTACTTGATGATTTGAAGACCTACATGGAGGCTAGGCCTACATCCAACATGAAAAAGGGATGGCACTGTAGAAACTTATGATGACAGATAGTATGGTACGATGATCAAATTATAAGAAGATGATGGCAACAACTATGATGAAGACTCTATGACTTTGTGATGATGATGATGTAATGAAGACCTGACCAAATGTGTTGATGATTGTGTAGAGAGAGAATACCTTTCTAGTTAAGAGGGAGTGTTGATGTATTTGTAACTTCAGAAGATATTCTGATGTATATTATCATTGTATGTTGTTGTACCCCCATTAGGGATGTGTGTTACCCCTTTACGGGATGTCTAAATTGTGTCAAGACCTTGAGGTACAACCTCTGTTGTAAGTCGGGGCTATAGTCCCCAGTGTAACATCATGTAATATGTAATTGTGGTCTCTCTAGGAGAAGTGGGCCTTATGGGAGATGACATGTAGGCTCGAGTCTTATATTTGGTCAGTGACTTGAAAGGGTATAAATAGGGAGGCGCTCTCCCTCATTTATACACACCTCACACACTCTCTAAGACGCATGAGAGAGAGAGAGAGAGAGAGAGAGAGAGAGAGTCAAAGGAGGAGAGAAAGATAGCTGTTGAACATTTCTTATTACTACTTTTGATCATCTTACTATTCTGAAGAAGTTTGCGGGGTTTTCTCCTTTATGGTTTCCCCGATGAAAATCTTTGTGTCTTATGTATCTTTTATATCTTATGCATTTTGCTGTACTTGTTATTCTTTCAGATAAAGATCCTAGATAATCTAATAAGATCTTAAGAAAAACTAACACGCCCTCCTGCCAAACACTGGAAAAAGGGGTGTGCCTTCTATTTTTGCCAGTATTTCACTCCTCAACGAGATGGCCCAAGTTTATCTTGAAAATAATCTTCTATTGTTCCCCAAAACATGCCCTTCCTCCACACACCAAAAAGAATGCCAAGCAATTCTCATATCTGAAACAATGTGAATATCTTACCACGACAATAAGCGCACATGAGAAATCTGAGATGATTCCTCCTCAACGATGGCTAGGATAGATTTGTTTCACTATCGAAACCATTCACCTCCTCCTAGGGTTTCGTCTAAGAGAAGCTTGAATCTCAAGAGCTCTCAATATCGAAATGCAAATAAACAAGAATGAATGAGAATGGCCTCTCATGTCCTTTTTATAATTCACTTTTCCCCCTCTTGTGACTTTTCAACTTCCCTTGACCTTTTCTCACACTTAAATATTATAAAGTGACTTTTAGTAAGAAAGTGACCCCTTTCACCTTTTATTTTCATATTGAACCCCCCCAGGTCCATTTCCCTTTTTAATTAATAAAGTGACTTTTTCAATAATCACTTTACTAATTAATTACTCCACATCACTTTATCAAGTCACATTTTTCTTGGTGACATTCAATAATTTATTGATTCCTTTTTGTTTTCCCTGCCATCATTTAAAGCTCTTCGTCTTGGTTCTAGCGAACTATTACACTAAGGTGTTCCCTCAAATAATATGATCGAAATGACATCCTTAGTGAATTTAATTAAATTATACATAATAATCCTTCCAATTTACAGAAATCGTCGGAATCCGATGGACCCAAGAATGAACTGTGCGGAAGTGATCCCGATGGTGAATAAAGGTAATTGGAATAAGCTGGGCTCCATAAAACTCCTTCGAGCTCTCTGGTAACTTAAATGCACTCCTTTGACCTGGATAACACAAGCCCGAAAGTCATCTCGAAACACAGAATAGGGGAATCCAAAATTGGGGACATTATAATCTATTTATGATAGAGCATGACAAGTTTAAGAGGAATAAGTTTAATCTTTGAGCAACTTATTTCCCAAGTACAACAAAATGAAGAGAAATTTGTACCATATCTATTCCTGAATTGAAGGAATAAGAAAAATGGATTCCTACTTGAACAATGAATCATATTGCAAATAATGAAAATTCATGTAGAAATTCAACTTATTTTTCTGAACCCCCTTGTTGCAATACCGGGAAAAGAAGAATCAGAGAATCACATTACCACTCATTAATCATAGGTCAATTATACAACTCCAAAATCTGTGGTATCTCATGGACCTGGCATAAGTCATTTCCGTCATGATTTATGAAACAGGACACATCCCTTAGGGGGGCTTTGTGTTTATATTTCATGTGTCAGACATAGATAGGCTAGGACATGTGTCAGACACGTGCCCTAGACGTGTCCCATCTAAAAACTTTTTTTCATTGTGTTTTCCCACTTTTAGCTCTTTGCCTAGGTACTACAAATGTGTATGAGACCCTTTTGGTCTTAAAAGTATAGGAAGACAAGTCCTAAATTGGGTGCACTTGTTCTTTGCCACAATCAAAGATGTGTGCAGTTCATAGGAAATCGATTCATAGAGTGTAAGGGAATTTCATTGATGTTCACAGAGGTATCTATAATTTTATAGTTCTCTAATTTGACAGAGTTGGTGGACTGAGAGAGAAAGTGCTTAGATAGGTATGTTAAAGTTGCTTCGTTCTTGTCAAACATGACTAAAGATGATCTTTTATTTGTTACTATATGGGAAACATAGGATGTAAAGTTAAACATATGACTGAGAATTGTGTTTTCTGAGTAATATGAGATGTTATTGATAGATAGTTTTGATCGTCAGAATGTCTCTGCTATTATTTCTTGTCCTATCAAGGAAATAAAATATTGTAAGTTTTATCTTTGTATCTTTGTTTTATATGCAATTTATATAGCATCAGTCTGATCTTTTTTTCCCCAGCGAAATGCACATCATGGAAATCCTCTAGGCACTTCCCCTCATTTCAAGGATGGTACCCGGGTGTAGTTTTGGCAACCTAATCTGTTGGGGTCATCAAGTGAGGCCCATAATATTCATAGAGGCAGCTATCCTGCGGACTTGACCCTACAACCTCATGCTTGCAATTCACAGCACTCAACCACTTGGGCTAAACCACCGAGCTATAGAATCACTCTGATCTATGTTGTATGAACTTCCTATGTGTTCACTATTTGGATAACCTAGACCTTAATACATGGATAATAACATGTGTGGTCTTAATATGTCCATAAATTAGCGTGAATATAAAATTTAGAAAATCAAAAGTATCTTTCTTCTATAGCTTAATGATGAAAATCAACATTGCTTAGAACCTCTGTTGCAGGAAACTCTGTCCGGAAGGCCGTACCGGTACCAGAAACTCGCTGAAATGTCTTCAGCCGTACCGTACGACGTTTCACAATTTGGAAACGCCATACGATACGGCCAATGATGTTTCGACTGATTTTTCTGCTGTACGACGCGTTTCCAGTTTGTGTTTTGACTCGTGGGCCTTCAAAATACAAGTGTTTTTTTAGATTAATTTTTAATTAACCTAATTTAGTTCTAGAAGCAACTAAAACCCTAAACTAAAGTCTTTATAACTTAGCTGCTCTAAAAAACTAATAAGCAACTTGGAGCTCTCTCTTGCTGCTCTTGATATTAATGTTTGTAGTGTTGATGTAAGCGAAAGTGGAATTCTCTCTTTCAAATCCACGCTCTAGTGCGGTAGAACAAGCATCTTGTTTTATTTTTGACGATGATGACAAGGATTATATGTAATTGATTGTCTTTACCTTATGTTTTATTTCATTTCTAGCACATATAGCCTCATGTATAAATGATAATTTTGGATGTAAAGCCTCATCTATAAAGGCTGTTTTTGGATGTAAAGCCTCATTTGATAAAAGTTGAGTTTATAAAGATGTGCTTTTCGTTCTAAATTATTGTTTATTTGTCTCATTCTTATCTTTTTAAAAAACAATGAGGTATTATATATATATGTGTGTGTGTGGTGTTTCCCTCGACGTATCCATTTTGGGAGGGTCACGTTTCTAGGTGTCCCCATTTTGGAAACTCGGAAACTTTTCCACGTTTCATGCAACTTAGCTTAAAACTCTCACAACTTCATTGTGAAACCGGGCATTGGACAAATCAAAATGCAGTGGGATGAAAGAATTTGTCATCTTTCTGATACTAAGAGGGTGGAGGATGAAGAGCACTTTCCCTTCAAATGTTCCACATATGCCTACATTAAATTTCATTTTTAAAATATTGTAACACTACCAATCTTCATAACTTGTTAACTCATCAAAACTAAGGAGATTTATGAAAGCTGTTTTCCAATATTTTGATCATAGAAACAAAATGTTAAAGCAAACCAATTAATTCCTTATCAATTTTTTTAAAGGTCTGATAGATCAAAGTTGGTCTCAGGGGATGGCAATCATCGCCATCATAAAGTATTTGAATGTGCTTTTGTCAAATCTAGCTTACATAACCACTCCTAGTGGACCCAAGTTGCTATATTGTATTATGATATTTGTTAAGCTCATGTAAATTTGTGCGAATTTAATTTGTAAATATTCCGTGATATAATCTGTTAGAAGCTTGCGTTTGATTTTTTTATAAGGAATAAATTTTCCATTATAATGTTGGAGCTAACATCATCACTTTTCTAATCATTAAGATCGTGTGAAACAATACTTGTATATTAATTTATCCATTCATTCAAAGTACCACTTGTTTGCTTGCTAGCTTGCATGTGTGTGTGCTTGCTGATGCATCCTCTATTGCACTGTATACATGCATTGAATAATGCACCATTGATATGGGATATGTAAAAAATAATGGATTGTATTGAGGTAATTATTCTACCAGGGGTATTTCCTAATTATCAATGAAGATAACTGTTAACAATCATTACACCTTGTAGGGCTACTCTTGACTGGACTTCATTTGGACTAAAATTTAAACTATGTTTAATGAAATAAACTTTAAACTTGTTTCATGAAATGGGGGGAGCATTTTCAAAATTCAGGAGATCCACAAAAACGTCCCAAGAGAAAACACCCTCCTGCAAGTAAAACGTTATCTTCCAAAAAATATTTCAAATGCTAAGCAAGATAAACTTTCCAATCGTAGACAAGAACATCCCACAAAGAAGATCCAAGAATTTATGCAAAAATCTCTTTTTTCAAATGTCCAGAGCCAAGAGTACAAAATCTCCCGATGGGATACAATGAAGGGGTCAAAACTCTTAAATATGTCGAGAGTGTATCCACATTCTAACTAACATCAATCCAACGGTTGAGATTAAAACATCATCAACGGTGGAAATCTTTTAATTTTACATTACATGGATCAACTTAGACAAATACATTTGAGGGGGCAAATTACCTCATAAAGCCCATTTTTACAACATGATAAATCATTTTTTTTTGCAAGTTAGACACTTAGGGGACATGGGGGGGTCATTAGGCCCCCCCATACATATATCTAAAGATACAACTTGATTTACACACTTTTATTTTGGCCATTTTGACCAATTTCGCCCTATGGGGTATGTCCTACCTAAGAGAGCCAAAAAAATAATCCTGAACATCAAACTGATTGAAACTGATGCAAATATGTTCGGAGAGCCATAAAAATTCATCCAGATAAATTCCATTGCCATCTCCTTGACCACACAAGCCAAATTGATTTCTTCAGTGATTTCATAGTTTAGTTTTTAGTGGTACAACCTCTGGAAATAATAATAATCATCATAACTTTGTTTAGGCTGAGAACTGATGCAAACTGACTACATAGCAGCTTTTGGAGACATAGTAGAATGGTACAAGTGACTACTCATACCCCCTGGACAACTGTGGTGCCCTAGGAGAACCATAATAACTGCTATATGTAATAAAAATATGATTTGACCAATAATAAAGTGATAATAATAACTGCTCATGAAATTTGGGGCCAAATTCTGAAAACTGAAACCGCAATATTGGTCCTGGGGATGTCTGGAGCAAATATAAGCATTGTCAAATTTTTAGCCATTGCCTTGGGAACCGTGTTTGACTTGGTCACCGGGTTGACCAAGTCAAAATATGCAAAGTGAAAGTGAGATTTCGAAGTGAGTTGAACTTGCATGCATCCAAGGTAAAAATTGCTCCAAGATGTTTATTAAAACCCAACTTAGGACGAAGTCAGATCTTTCAGGAAAGAAGGGTATATTTGTGGGATATAGTGAAAGCTTGAAGGCTTACAGAATATATCTCCCAGGATTTAAGAAGATCGACATCAGCAGGGACGTGACATTTGATGAAGACTCAGACTACAACAAATCTAGAAAACTACCTATTGAAGACATTGAAGAAACAAAAGTACCCATAATCCGAGATACAACAATGAATGATGCAACTTTAGTAGAAGATTGAGAAATAGAAAAACCTCAGGAACTTGTACATCCACCCCGTGAGAGGAATTCTTACAAGAGGAAACCAACATGGGTACGAGAGGCTATCCTAGATGCAGAGAGATATGGGGCTCTAGAAGGAATACACAGAGAAAGGAAGAGACCTAGGCCATACTCTAGTTATGTAGCCTTGCTGTGTGACATCATTGACAAAGAACCTTCCAACTACGAGGAAATAGCTGAGAAGAAAGAATGGAAGGATGCGATGATTGAGGAGTACCAGTCGATCATGAAGAATGATGTCTGAGGTGTGGTCTCGAGACCAGAAGGGAAGTCTGTTGTGACTTCTAAGTGGATCTACAAGATCAAGCATGCTGCAAATGGCAACATAGAGAAACACAAGGCGAGATTTGTGGCACGTGGCTTCTCCTAGAAGGAAGGGATAGATTATGAGGAGACTTGCACCTGTAGCCATATACACTTCCATTAGAACAATACTTTCTCTGGCTGCAGTGCTGAAATGGAAGATACACCAGATGGATGTCAAGACAGTGTTCTTGAAAGGTGTAGTGGAAAAGGAAGTATATGTGGAGCAGCTACTCGGATTTGAGACACATGGTAGGGAGACTCATGTGTGCAAATTGAAGAAGGCCTTGTACGGTTTGAAATAAGCACCTAGGACGTGGTATGACAGGATTGATAGCTTCCTGACTAGTTTGGGATTTACCAAGAGTAAAGCAGATTCCAACCTTTACTACAAGGTTGAGGAAGGGAACCTAGTGATACTTCTACTCCATGTAGATGACCTATTTGTGACAGGTGGGGATGGGTTGATTGCTGACACAAAGAGGAAGCTTGCTGCCGAGTTCGAGATGAAGGACTTGGGTATGATGCATTACTTTCTAGGCATGGAGGTGTGGCAGAGTGCGGATGGAATCTTCCTTGGACAAGGGAAGTATGTAGTGGAGATCTTGAAGAGGTTCGGGATGATGGACTGCAAGGCTATGGCCACACCTATGGCATTGAACCTGAAGCTATTGAGTGATGCCTCATCAGAGTCGGTTGATGCCACGATGTATCGTTAGATGATTGGATCCCTGATGTACCTGACGAATACGAGACCAGACATTTGCTTTGCTATGAACACATTGAGCGAGTTCCTGACGGATTCGAGACATGATCACTTGATTGCTGCAAAGCATATTCTGAGGTACCTGAAGGGTACAGTGGATTATGGGCTCAAGTATGATGCGAATCAGAAGATTAACCTGGAAGGTTATGTGGATTTGGATTGGGCAGGTAGTGCCATTGATAGGAAGGGCACTTCGGGGCGCTGCTTCAGCATGGGATTAGGTGTGATTTCTTGGTTTAGCAGGAAGCAGTCCTGCGTGGCACTGAGTATAGCCGAAGCAGAGTATGTCGTAGCTTGTTCGGCTAGTTGTGAGGCAGTATGGCTAAGGAAGCTACTGTCTGATTTGTTTGATCTCCAGTTGGATGCTACTTGTATATATTGTGACGACCAGAGCTGTGTGAATTTTTCTGAGAACTCGGTGTTCCATGACAAGTCGAAGCATATCGAGATCAAGTATCACTATATCAGGGATATGGTGTAGAGAGGAGCAGTGAAGCTCCAGTATGTTGCGACGGATGAGCAGATAGCCGATGTATTGACCAAGCCGCTATCCAGAATGAAGTTTGAATACTTCAGAGAGAAGCTTGGTGTACTTCAGATCGAGGTTCCTTCCAAGGGGAAGTGATGAGTCTGGAAGATGCATATACACATAGGATTTTCCAACATGGTGGTAGGTTGGTTCTCCCATGGTTGTTGATGTAAATGCCGAGCTTTTTCGACATGGTGGTAGGTTGGTCCTCCCATGGGCGTTGATGTAAATGTCGAGCTTTTCCGACACGGTGGTAGGTTGGTCCTCCCATGGTCATTGATGTAAATGCTGAAGCTTTTCCGACATGGTGGTAGGTTGGTCCTCCCATGGTCGTTGATGTAAATGCTGAGCCTTTCTCGGATGGTGGTAGGTTTGTCCTCCCATGCCAGTGGATGTAAGGGCTGTGTTATGTCTATCCGGGCTGTGTTCCGTGTGACGATAAGATGATGAGGTAATAGTAGGGTACACAGTTGTTGCAAGGCATGTAATCAATCTTAGGATGCTCCTTCAGGTTTTGCAGTGGCATATAATCAGTCTTGGGAGATCCTGCAGGTTTTGCAAGAGGCATATAATAAGTCCTGTGATGTACCTATTTGATGGCTTGCTCGCAGAGATGATAAAGACCTACATGGAGGCTAGGCCTACATCCAACATGAAAAAGGGCTGGCTCTGTAGAACTTCCTATGACGAGTAGATTAGAGAGATAGCACCATTTGCTCGAGATAGTAGCAGGAGTGATGATGATGATCCCACTTTGATGATGAACCAGCGACGAAGACTTGTGCTGGTGAACTGTGTCAAGAGAATACCTTCCTAGTTAAGAGGGAGTGTTGATGTATTTGTAACTTCAGAATGTATTCACTTGTATATTTCATATTGTATTTCATTCTACCTCGATGAAGATGTTTGTTCCTTCGATCGGGAGAGTCATTAATGCAATTAAGTAATGTAAAGTCATTGAGGTCAACCCTCCATTGTATGTCGGGGCATTAGACCCTCACTTGAGTTACACTAGGGTTATTAGAGTCTCCTAGGGAAGTCGACCCTATAGGGAAAAAAATGTCAAGTGGAAATTAGGTATAAATAGAGAGTGAGACTCTCTATTTGAACACACACACTCACTCATCAATAGCGCATGAGAGAGAGAGAGGACTAGCTCGCACAAGTGGGAGAGAGAACAGTTGTCGAAGATCATCTTTATTCTTTTGGGTTTTACTTTTGCTACTGGTGCTCATTCTATCTCTGAGGAAGTTGCGAGGTTTTCTCCTTTGTGGTTTCCCCGAGGAAAATCTTTGTGTCTCTTGTCTCTTGTGATTAATTACTGTGCATGTTATTCTCTCAGATAAGATTCTAGATTATATTGATTAAACTGTAAAAATCTAACACAACTAGGGGGGAATATCCACAGTCAAGACCAAACATTGAGGTCAACCAACCAGAGAGGTTAAGGCTTCAAAACCCAACTCGCCTAAGCCTAGGAACCAACACCAGCAGGTTCTCTTGGCCTAGAAGGTTCAAGGCTTCGACAAATTTTGTTGCAGAACTCAGAGTTGAGAAACGAAACAACATGGGATCCATCATGCATAGGGTTCAAAGTGAGGAAGATGATCTTCAATCTCATAGGTCTCAGTCAATCATATGTCATGGGAGGAAAATCAATTATGGATGAACTGGATGGATGGGGACAAGTGATACATGGAACCAACATAGCACTAAGGTTTAAAAGTTGTGTAAAGCATGGCATAAGCAATAATCTTCTACATTAGATTCTTTAATCATTCTCAAAACAAGTTTAAGCATCAATATACATGTAATATAATCCTAAGTCACCATAATCATCATAACACAACAAGTCCAAGGTGTTAGTATACATTAGAGAGAAAAATCCTACCAAAGAGTCATATACCTGTCTCTATCTGATATGCCCATCTGTAAACTGTGTACCATAGCTGTTGCTCTACTCAAATGAACTAGGTCATCGCTGAAGTCATCTCAGAGACAAGGAGATCTCGATCCTAGAAAGGAAATACTCTGTATCTGCTGCTGAATAAAAGCTCTGAATGGCTCATGCTGCAATAATGATCCATGTTGTATCCCCATCAATAAGTCTGGCTCAGAGGAAAAGAGAAAATCTACATGCTGCATCATGGTAGCCCGGCTACAATATATGTGATAAGAGGGCCTATGGCATATAACATAGTGAAAAAGGAGAAAGTTCAAGCAATTTTTCTAATTTCTATCTACTTTTCCTTCCTCTTTGCACCACCACCATTGTCTCGTGCATCTCCATGTGCTAGTAGTGGAGCCAAAGCAAGAGGTAACTGTGTAGATGGAAGTGGAAGTTAAGGAACTGAACATGAATACCCTATTGCCAAAGTCCTAGTTAGGGTGACGTAGTAGACGGGGTTGAATTGACATCTTACCACAATCATCATCATCATAAAAAAGATCAATCTCCAATTGCTCCAAAACCAATGCTCCATCCTCCAAATTATCCTCCTTTGGATTGGTGTCCCATGTTTTATATGTGTTATCCATCTTTGACTCCTCACAGTAATGGGAAAACAACCCTAAGTTGTAATGCACATAAACCAAGATCTGTGATTGATTTACATTCAACTTGTTTCTTTTGACACTGTGGATGAAACTGTAAATTCTCCAACACTTCTCTGTGGAAGAAGTGTTTACCACCTGTGTTGCCAAATGTTGTAGTTGTGGGGTAGAACTGCTATGCATGTTCCACTAGTCAAAATAAGTCAGATTTCCTCGATCTCGAAATGCATGTTGGCCCCAAAAGCATGACTACTATTGATGTAGTGGCTCAATTGTTGTTGTATGGTATCACACTCCTCATTAGAGACCAATTTCTCTAATGCTTTCATATAACCAGCCTGAACCTCTAGATCTTGGTGTGGTTTTCTCTTCAGCGCACCACTAGGTGCTGGTGCTTGCAACCATGATGTATGGATAATGACAGTATTTTGGTGTAAGCACATGTGCTAAGGCATGTATTAGAATATTAACATTAATCAACATTTTTCCACCTCTATAGGAATATGATTATATAAGTTCATATCACTAGGTTGAACAATGTTCTTATTCTGGCCTAGCATGTTGTTCATCTGCTCATACAACTCCCCAATGACTGGCCGATTTGAATCTGCAAACCGAACCATGTTATAAATTGGTTTGGAGATTTGCAAAACATACCTCACCTGTGACCAAGACTAACTATCAAGAACAATGTTCTTCACAACATTAGCACCATCTCTATCAGCCCCCAAGTCATCACACTCATCACTCATCACTATTGCACCCAAACCCTTTCTTACCCTCAATAGGCGCTCGAGGGTGAGGAAATAACTACCAAATCTAGTCTTTGCAATCTTAAGTAGCTGCAACTTAGAGTAAGTGCCATAAAAATAATGGACCCTTGCATGCCTAGTGACAAATTTAATGAGCTTCTTTCCTCTCTTGTACAAGTCTAATCCATCCACAGTCTCTATGCTTGACAATATTATGCATCAAAAGGTTCAACACATGCACTAAACACCCATGCCAAAAGATGTGAGAAATGTTTGCTCAATGAGCTTTCTTGATCCCTTTTAGTTGGTTGCATTATCAATGATTACTTGAACCACATTAGAAGGACCAACATCATTAATGGTTTTCAATAGGAGTTCTGAAATGTTTTGAGCAGCTGAAGTGATTGATGAGGAGTCATGTGTTGCAAGAAACATTGCACCACTATCTGAAACTCCAAGAACATTTATCAAATGTTGATTTCTAACATTTGTCCAACTGTTAGATACAATAGATACCCAAGTATCTACTCTCTCATTTGTAAACTGTGATAGAGATCTTTTTATTTTTTCTCTCTCCCTGTCTAGTAACACAATTCTAGCTTTCTCATACCTAGGGCTCTTGTATTCTTGGGGGGTTTTGTTGATGGCATGAACCATATCATGCCAATAGGGGGAGCGAAAAACATTGAACGATATAACACATGCATAAAGCAATCGCACCACTTTTGCATCCACTTTTTCCCTACCACTAACATCAAGGAAATCTGCTATCGTTCTTCTATATCCACCCGACGATCCACTTGCATGAGGGGATGTAGATGTGACGACTCCAAATAAACGACGTGTCAAATTGAACTTTTTGTTTTTTTACCATGCATTCTTTGTGCAACTAGCTTCTATCTTGATGTGTTTTTCTTTGTCTTCCTTTGATATCTTATGGAAAATTGAGATTCCTATGCCCCCCTTGTTATCATCACTCTCCAATACCCCACAAAGATGCCTCCTCACATGGGAATATGAAAAATTGCAAGGTTTTCCTTGATGACAATCATGCCTACATAAAAATTTGGTGGTTCCACCTCTTCTTACCTCTTCAAGTTTTGTCACATAATTCCACAAGGGTGTTAATGAAGTTTTACTTTTGCTTCTAACTTTAGTGCCATAACCAGTTTCATCTTCATCCCCTTACAAACCTTCCTCATGTTCATATAATGAATCACTATGGCTATGACCACTGTCATCTTCTTCCCTCTTGACTATTCCCCACCAATATCATGATAATGAAAATAGGAAGCATAAACCACAAGAAAAGTGTTTTCCTCAAGTCTTAGATTAACAACTTGCAATAGAATGAGAGAGAAGAAGGAACGGGAAATGGTAGGAGAATAGGAAAAATCCACAAACAAGCAACACAAGGAATGGGCTTTGGGCTTACCTCTTTGAATCCCTAACTATTTGTAACAGTAGTATATGACTATGATGGCTTTTGTTTCTCTCCTCCAATCTCACACAAATTTCCTACCCACACCAAGACCGAGCTGCCCACTCCAAGCTCAAGCTCTCAAAGATGAAATCATGAATGTAATGAGGAAATAAGGAGGGAAAATGTTCTTTTGTTTTCCTTTTACCCTAAAAGCTAATCCTAACCTAATCCCCAACCTTTAAGAGAGATAAAATAAGATAATTTTATTAATGTCCAACGAATGACCACAAAGGTAGGTCAATGGGACTAGATGATACATCCAGTAGGAGTACAATGTGGGAGTGCAAACACAACTCCTAGAAAGTGGCAAAACTAAGATAAAATAAAATAAAAGAAAGAAAGATACAAGCAGTAGTACATCTTCATAAACTTGTATAAAACCATATCAAAGGTACGAGATGTAAGATACAAAGTGTGTTTGTCTTAGGATGGACAACTTAAACAACTCAAAAACTCAAAAACCTCTCAAGAGAGAGGAAGAATGCGAGGTAGAGCTAAAGATGGATTTAGTGATGTTATAAAAAGAGAAGAAAAATCGGGGAGCATTTTAGGAAAATCGAGGAGTATTAGGAGTGTTGGGGGAGAGTGTTGGGAGTGCACCCAGCTCCAAGAGTGCTCGAGGGAGTGTGACACTCTGAATAGGTCCAGGGAGCATATGAAAAGTGTTGGGAGCGTTTTAGGGAGTGCGTTCCCTAGGCGCTCATTCATGAAGCGTGGTTTTGGGAGTGGAGTGTCCTGTAGGAGGACACTCTCAGTGTCACTGATGGGGAGGTGCCATGTGTTGAGGTTGTGTGTTCTCCTCTTATATTACCCGGTGCACTAATCTACCATGAGTTGAACTGTGACCATTGATTGGGATTTGATCCATTGATTGGGGTTCCTACAAGTTTGAGAGGCCCCCTTTCTCCAACGTGCACATTTAAAACCCGTATGAATTAGAACATGACAAGTGGAAGGCTTGCAATCTTTTTTCCAATGCTAAGTGCGTGCAATTCTATTTTTAAATAAACTCGCACCGTTGGTCTAAAACCTAATCTAGTGTCTAGATGGTTGTTGGTTTGGAAGGCCCCTCTTTTCAGGGGTGTAGGTTTAAAACCTGCAACAATATTACAATGCCTTGTGGCCTAGGGTGGTGAAGGTTGATTTTTCAATTGGTTCCATTGAGATTTTGAAGGACTAATCACTCCCCTATGGCAGTTTGACACACCACACTTGGAATGGCTAGCTAGTCAAGATTAACAATTTAATATTGCCATTAATATAGAGGCTAGTTATTCTTTGCTAGAAATGTGTATTAATTGTTAGTATGTTTGCATGTTTTTTGCCTATATCTTGTTCAAAGCTCTCTATTCTTACCTATAGTTACATGACGACTTGAACAAAAAGTGAAGCAAGCCTCTAGTCCTGCACTATGCTGCAGGGGAGTGCCCTACCCTCTAACGATTTGCTCTCGAAGCATGCTCCTAGAGGGAGCAATTTTAGGAAGCACACTTCTTGATGAAAAAAAACGCTCCCTGTTTTTTAGGGAGCGACCAGGGTGCGATGAGGGAGTGTCGCTCCTAGAGCGCTCCCTGGTCGCTCCTAGGAGCAAAAAATGCTCCCTAATCACACCCAAGAATTGAAGCGATTTTTTTTTGCTTTTTTTGGTTTTTGGAACCAAGAATGTCACTTT
This sequence comes from Pseudotsuga menziesii, assembly GCA_001517045.1. Lineage (NCBI taxonomy): Eukaryota > Viridiplantae > Streptophyta > Pinopsida > Pinales > Pinaceae > Pseudotsuga > Pseudotsuga menziesii. The sequence goes on along the minus strand of LPNX010834718.1, from coordinate 796,663 downwards.
TACTTAAATTTTTAAAATTACCATTAATTGTTTTAGGATGTTTGAGAGTGGTTCCAACCTCATCGGACTTCATATGCAAAAAGTAGAATTTTAGATCCCATTCAGAATTCAATAGACTTAATAGTTTTCAGGATTGCAACATGTCCATTGGATTCTATCATGTATGAGGATAAGGGATTGGAATTTAATCAAGCATATCAACCACTCTATGTACCTTGATGTTCGTGGTGTTGATTCCTAATGGTTGAAATGGATTGGATTCCTATGTTATAACTTTAATAAAAATGTACCCTTCAATCAAGCAAAACCACTTATAAAGCATGGGAATCTTTTTCTACTTGAATTGTCCACTCCATGCCCTAGCATATGTCCTTACACCAAAATATTATTCTCCATCTTGGTTGTCCCAACTAACACTTGAGGGCAGAGTTAGGAGAAAACCACACATAGATCGAGAGGTGCAGAATGGGTCTATTCTTGCATTAGACAAGTTGGTCCCTGATGAGGAGTGTGCTCAAGTACAAAGTGAGTTTTTTAGCAAATACATCAGTGAAGAGTCTTTGGTAACCTGCATACAACCAAAGATCAAGATAGGTTGAGTCCTATTGAATGGTGGAACATGTATTGCTCCTCTACCACATATCTGCATAAATTGGTAGTGACAGTGCTTTCATAGGTTGTTAAGGTTTCTTCCGTAGAGAGGTGTTGGAGCACTTACAAATTCATCCACAACGTAAAGATAAATAGTTTGAATGTAGAGCAGGGATAGGAGGAGTGTACTCAAGTACGAAGTGAACTGAGCAAACAGACCAGTGAACATGGAGTCGTTGGTAACCTACATGCAACCAAAGATCGAGATAGGTTGATTCTTATCGAATGGTGGAGCACGTATTACAACTCTACCACATATCTGCATCCATTGATGGTGAGGGTGCTTTCATAGGTTGTTAACACTTCTTCTGTAGAGAGGTGTTGGAGCACCTACAATTTCATTCACAATGTGAAGAGAAACAATTTGAATGTAGATTGGGCAAAAAGCTTGGTTTATGTGCACTACAACTTGATGTTGTTGTCCTTGAAAGATTTCAAGTGATTTTCCCACCCCGATTTCAAGTCACTTTCTCATCGTTTAATGCCCAATCCATTGAACATTTCTGCTGCATATGAATTGATTTCTCATAAACAAATTGTACAAGAAACACTGGGAAAAATTCACTAATTTAATGAACAAAAATTTAATGACAGTCACACATGAAATATTTCAGGCACAAGTTATTTTGGCAAATTGCCCAGGCAAAACCCATAAGGGGAAAACTTGTTGAGAGAGAGTAATTTCTATTTCTTTAGTAAAATAATGCAACAACAGAATACAACTTATCTCAATCAAGCAAACCAATTTTCAGGCTCGATTTCAGTACCAAACGGTCTCGAAATCTGTGCAAATTCTTCTTGAAGTGCGTGCTGAAAGTATTGTACGAACATACTGTAAATTACAGTCAATTCCTCCTCAAACTGCTTGCTGCCTATACGGTCTGAAAATCTTGGTATGTGTGCATGCTGTTTCAGCAATAAATACCCTTGAATTTCGTGTCCACTTTGCCTCAAAATATATGCCCAGCCCGTTGCAAAAACTCATTGTATGGACTGCTGTACCTGCCTCGAAAATTGTGTCATTGCACTGCCTGGGAATGCGTGCTAGACTCCTTGATTTTTGTGCTACATTAATTATCTGTACGAATTGTTGTACGAGCTGTTCCTGCGTCTTGGAATTCGAGCCCAAGGTTTTTCCTCTCTCTTCAATTTGACTTGCTCTCCAATTTGCTCAGGAAGAATGAATTGTGAAAAATGCCTTCACTTGCCTTTTTGTTTGGTTACCTAGGGTAAGTGAAAAGTTATCTAATCCAAGGGCCCACATTGACTTAGTTGGATGGATGAGAATGAATGAGAATGAATGCACTTTTAATTCTCTCCAATATTAATTTCACTCACCTCACTTAAATTGATAAAAAAGTCACTTTAATCTCTGAAGTAGAATTAAATGCTCATCTCAAGTCATTTAATGCAAGGGTCATGTTATTTTCCCCTTTTTTAGTGACTTGGGCAAACAAATCACTAGGGGAACAACTTCTAAGGTACAAAATTTCAACACTCTCTCTTATCGAGGAATTTGTTCTTCACCACTCCCAACTTGTCCCTGAAGAAGACGAACTTTCCCTGCCCAAAGGATTTCGTTAGAATATCTGCTACGTGCTCATCAGTGGAAATGTACTGTAACTCAACAACTTCTCTCTGAACATAGTCCTAGATGAAATGGTATCTGATCTCTATATGCTTTGACTTGTCATGGAAAACCGGATTCTCAGAGAGATGGATGCAACTTTGATTGTCGCAATATATCATTGTGGGCCTCAGCTCCTGATCAAATAAATCCACCACCAACTTGCGAAGCCACAGTGCCTCACAACTAGCCTGACTGGTTGCCATGTACTCAGCCTCAACAGAACTCAAAGCAATGGACTTTTGCTTCCGACTAAACCACGACACTGCTTCCGAGCCCAAACTGAAACAACAACCGAACATGCTCTTTCAGTCCGTCACACTACCAGCCCAATCTGAATCCGTGAAGCCAACCAAACTAACTCCACTCAAACTTCTGTAGTCGAGACCATAATTCACTGCCCTTGTAAGGTATCTCAACACATGTTTTGCGACTACCTAGTGCACTCTCCTAGGCTCCACCATGAACTGACTAGGAGTGTTCACCGCAAAACATGAGCCTGGCCTGGTGTTGACCAGATACATCATTGAACCACTGAGCTGATATAAAGTAGGATCCTCAAACTCGCCCTCAAAAGTATGAAGCTTCCTCCAGTTGGTAATCATCGGTGTGGCCATCGACCTGTAGTCCTCCATCCAAAATCTCCTCAGAACATCAATTGCATACTTTTCTTGTCCCAAGAAATATGACCACGCTCCTGCCAAACCTCCATCCCCAAATAGTAATGCATCAACCCAATATCTATCATCTTGTACTTTGAAGCAAGATCTCTCTTGCAAGCTTCAATGAGGCGCTCCTCTGTAATAAATTAAGTCATCAATGTACAACAGAAGAATGAGCAAGTCACCACCAACCACAATGTAGTAAAGGTTGGGATCAACCTCACTCTTTTGAAATCTCATCAACAACAAGTAAGAATCAGTCAGGGAATACCAAGCTCGAGGAGCTTGTTTCAGACCATACAAGGCCTTTTTCAGCCTACACACATGAGACTCTCTTCCATGGATCTCAAAGCCCTGTGGCTGCTCCAAATAAACCTCCTCCTGTAGAAGACCATTGAGAAATGCGGTCTTCACATCCATCTGGTGGATCTTTCGACCCATCTCTGCTGCAATGGAAATCACCGTTGTAATCGAGGAATATCAAGGCAATCGACGCAAAAGTCTCATCATAATCAACTCCCTCTACCTGTGAAAACACGCGTGCCACAAAGCGAGCCTTGAACTTCTCCACATCACCATCTGTAGCGTGCTTCACTTTGTAAATCCACTTGGAAGCCACTATAGACTTCCACTTTGGTCTCGGTACAATTTTCCATAGATCGTTCTTCATGATGGAATGATACTCTTCCATCATGGCATCTCTCCAAACATGATGCTGAGAGGCCTCCTCAAAAGTAGTAGGCTCCGAATCACGAAGACTAGCTACCAATGCCATACCCAATCTGTCTGGAATCACAACGCTCGTCATTGGTTCCTTGGGCGCTCCAAATGAATCTGCTTCCTTGAAGATGTCACAAAGCCATTTAGGCTTCCTCTTCCCTGAAGGTGGCTCCCAAACTGGTCTCTCATCCTCTGAAGAACTGCCAGAAGGGGATGGCCTAGAAACCTATGGACCAGTAGTTGGTGAACCAATCACTGGTGAACTTGTGACCTGAGAACCAAAACCTGTCCCCAGAGTACTTGACGGCTGAACCACTGAACGTGTAGAACCTGTACCTGTAACCTGTGGTCCTGTCACTCCTGAAACCTGTGATCTTGCACTTTGAACTGTCTCCTGTCTGCAAAACTTATCGAACTCCTTGGAGGTATACTCACCCCCATTGTCTAATCTGAGTGCCCGAATCCTCCCCCCAGTTTGGTTCTCCACATGAGCTTTAAACTCTTGGAACCTCTGCAAGACCTCCTTAGATTTCTTGCTCCTTAGGAAGTAGATCCAGGTCTTCTTGGAATAGTCATCAATGAATGTCACATAGTACTCAAAACCTGTCAGGGAAACAAATGACATTGGATCACAGAAATCTGAATGTATCAAATCAAGCACTCCTGCTGACCTGCTATCATTGCTTGGAAAAGCAGTCTTGGTTTGCTTTCCTAAGGCACACCCTCTGCACACATCACTGTGCTCTGTGTTGAACTCTAGCATACTTGTAACCCTGTCCCTCAACATCCTCAGAGCTGGATGATGCAGATGAACCATCCTCTGATGCCACAACTCATAAAGATCATTGTTGCTGCTATGCGCCAAAGCATGCTGGGGATGAAATAAGAGCTTGAATAGCTTCCCACATCTGACTCCAATAGCAAAATAAGTAGATGGTCCCACAACCTTGGGGAAAACACTCACATGTCCATCTAGGAAATACACCTCAAGTCCTTTGTCCTCAATTGTGGAAACTGATATCAAGTTCCTTTTCAGCCCAGGGACAAACAACATGTCCCTCAATGTCATGGGACTCATAGATTCCCTCTGAAAGGTAATGGTCCCACGTCCAACTGCTTTGACAACTGTGTCATCCCCCAATACTACCTCCACATCCATGCATGTCTGTTAAAGCTCATAAAATAACTCCTAAGCACATGTCATGTGGCTTGAGGCTCCACTGTCAATATACCAAGCGCCTGTGGTCGATGTACTCAAAGAATGGCCAGTCAACAAGGGATACTCCCTCTCATCCTCCATATCAGCGCTGGTGATGATGGAAGCTCCCTCTCTCTCAGCATGCCCAACGCAGAGAGAAAACTCTCTCTCGAATCTAGTTGTATACTTCTCAACCTCTGTTGAAACTGCAGTTTGCTTCTTCTTCTTCTTCTTGTTTGGGCGCTGTGAGGCATAGTGCCCAAACCCCTGGCAAGCAAAGCACTTGACTTTGCTCAAATCCTTCTTTTGTCCACCCTACTGTTGTTGTTGCTTCTTAGCCCTACCCTTCTTGGGTTCTTTCCTGGACTTCTTCTTGCCTTTAGCTGTCAAGGTCACATTTTCCTCATCCTCCTTATTGTTGGAAGAGCTCCTCTGCACAAGACCTCTTTGGGTTTCCTCCTGCACAAAATCATCCCAGAGTCTATCCTAGGAAGGCAAGTTCTCCGTGGAAACTATAGCTTCCACGAAAACAACCATTGGCTTGGTCACACCATTCACAGCTGTACACACTAGCTCACCATCAAAAACAACCTCCCCAACTGCTGCAAGCTCGTCTCTCACCTGAGATATCCTAGTAAGGTAGGATGTCACACCCTCAGCTTTCGCCATCTTAACACTCTTCAACTTCTCCCGTAAGACCATCTTTCGGTTCTCATTTGAGCTCTGGTATAAATTGGTTAAGGAATCCCACATTTTAAATGCACGGTCTTTACCTGAAATGTGTGGGATTACATGGTCATTTACCGCATCAAGGATGATCCTTCTAGCCTTGATGTCCTTTTTGTTGAAGGCTAATAATGCTTGTGCATTGATGGTTGTTGGAACTTGAATTGGATTTGCCTGTGTGCTATATATACCAATGTTGAAAAAGTCGGCAAGGGTCCCGAATACAACTTCTCAGCAACATCGGCGAAAAAATTGGGAAAAATCGGCAAAAGTCGTCAAACATTAAAAAATACAAAATACATTCATTTTTTTCGGAATTTTAAACATTTAAAGCAACAATAACATCATATAAACACATTGAAACATAAATATGGAGAAAGCATTGGTATATATCATCATCATGTAGTCATGCCAAATATAAAATGATACATCAAAGTCGATACTGTATCATGAAACATCATAGTTGTCCAATGAAGGACTCAAAAGTGGATAACCAATACAACATGACATCACACATATAAATGTATCCGAGGAAAACTAACATCTAGCTATCTAATATCAATGCTCTCTTCTCGAGTTTTCCATTCATACTTCATATTTTTCCCTACTCCAATGATTAGGTTTATATAAGGTTTTCATAAATGCTTTTTATTTGTCCCTCCATCTGATGACTTAAACCTAAATTTTGAAAGGTATATTTTATTGATTTGGTTGTCAGCCATTAAATGTATTTCTTGTTTTGTATTGGTGATAAATCATAGACGTATTTTTTACTCCTCCCAAATTGAATTTCTTAAATGAGCCTCACATTTAGCCCTAACTCATCTACCACTTGAAACATTGCTCTCTTTTTCCTACAATGTGCTATGATGATCACTCAAAATATTTTTGCTCAAAAAATTCCCTAATAGTGAAAAAAGTAATTCAATTACCATTGTGATCTTTGATAAACGGATACATACTTTGTATAGATTATCCTTGCATGGTTTGATCTTCAAATACAACAAAGTTTTGAAATATTCATACGGTAGAGGAAAGGTGTTAGTATACAACAAAATGGCTAAAATGACAAATTTTTGGAAAATTAGCCATTTTAGCAAAAATGGAGATTTTTTGGAAAAAATCGGGACGTTTTGGAAAAAGTCGGGACTTTTTAGAAAAAGTCGAGACTTGCCATTTTTAGCGTGTGCGACTTTTTGAAAAGTTAAAAAGTCGCGATTTTTCAGCTAAGGGAAAAAATTGCGACTTTTTAAAAAGTCGGCGATTTTTCGGAGGGTTTTTCAACACTGATATATACCACTTCATCTCAAAGTTCATTTTCCTCTAAGTAAGCACTATTCTGGCCTTCCATAGAACAAAATTCCTTGCTCCATCTAGCCTATCCTCTAACCTCAACCCGGTGGCCATTTCACTGTAAATTCAAAGTCTAAAAGTTCTGCTCACTGAACAAAATAAGACTCACTGACAGTCTGAAAATTTTCATTCACAATTCTGCCCCCAAGCTCTAATACCATGAAAGATTTCAAGTAATTCTCTTACCCCGATTTCAAGTCACTTTCTCATTGTTTAATGCCCAACCCAATGAACATTTCTGCTACATATGAATTGATTTCTCATAAACAATTTGTATAGGAAACACTGGGAAAAATTCACTAATTTAATGACAGATATTTTGCCAAATTGCCCAGACAAAACCCACAAGGGGAAAACCTGTTGAGAGAGAGTAATTTTTATTTCTTCAGTAAAATAATGGAACAACAAAATACAACATATCTCAACCAAGCAGACCAATTTTTAGCCTTGATTTCAGTGCCAAACAGTCTCGAAATCTGTGCAAATTCTTCTCGAACTACATGCTGAAAGTACTGTACGGACAGACTGTAAATTACAGTCAATTCCTCCTCGAACTGTGTGCTGCCTGTACGGTCTGAAAATCTCGGTATGCATGCCTGCTATCTCAGCAATAAATACCCTTGAATTTGGTGCCCACTCTGCCTCGAAATTTGTGCCCAGCCTGCTACAGAAACTCACTGCATGGATTGGTGTACGTTCTACAGACTGCTGTACCTGCCTTGAAAATCATGTCCACTGCACTGCCTGGGAATGCGTGCCAGACTCCTTGATTTCTGTGCTGCATTAATTATCTGTACAAACTGCTGTACCAGTGTCTTGGAATTCGTGCCCAAGGTTTTTCTTTTCTCCTCTCCAATTCGACTTGCTCTCCATCTGCTCATGAAAAATGAATTGTGAAAAATGCCTTCCCTTGCCTTTTGGTTTGGTTATGTAGGGTAAGTGAAGTCATCAAACTCAACGGCCCACATTGACTTAGATGGATGGATGAGAAGAAATGCACTTTTAATTCTCTCCAATATTAATTTCACTCACCTCACTTAAATTATCAAAAAGTCACTTTAATCTCTAAAGTGGAATTAAGTGTTTATCTCAAGTTATTTAATGCAAGGGTCATGTTATTTTCCCCTTTTCTAGTGACTTAGGCAAAAAAATCACTAGGGGGACAACTTCCAAGGTACAAAATTTCAACAGTCCCATTATTGTGATGCGGCCAAGAATGATATAATACATTTGACTTGGGACAAGAATCCAAAGAAGGCTAATTTGAAGGATGGAGCCATAACATTAGAGCACTTGGAGGCTGATCTATTTGGTGATCAGGATGGTTATCAAATTCATACAATAGAGATGACACACCCCCAACCACTGATGGGTTTTCAGATGTAGGAGCTTTTCCTTTATCTCACAACTCTTTGGTAATGATTATGATGGTCTATTTCATTTCATGGTTGATGTTATCTGTTAGAATTTGTTGATTGCAACTATTATATGTTGAAACTTGAAGGTTGATGTTGTTGACAATTGATCATTTGATGACAATGTTATAAGTTATAGCTCCTAGATGATTGCTGTTATGTGTACTGAATGATTATATCTATGCTATCATGTTTTCTATAGCTAATTTGGCATTCTACATGTTATTTTTTAAATATATGCATCAAAATATATTAAAATATGTATTATATAAAAAACGCTCCCAAAATGGAAGCTTTTGAAAATTTTGCTTTCCGCTGATGGTCCCGCTCCCACTTCCCACTCCCAACAGCCTTGCTCCTATAATAAATTGTTGGACCTGCATTTACCCTTAACTGTCTACCTGCACTCTTTGTTTAATTGGGTATTCGAATATCAGACGGGTGAGCCCTGATACACATTGGTTGTGTTTTTGCAGCTCTTCATCTCATCATGATGCTGAGAAAGAAGGTTGAGCCCACCTAGTCTGGCTTGTCCTCTAAGTCTGAAGGTTCTGTGCTCTCAGTCTGAAGGTTCCAATGTCTCCTACATTTCAGTATCTGACATATCTTAAGTATCCTTTGGACCAATTGATTTCCAAGACTTGTTTTCCAATGTATTTGACATTGTCATATTCCCATGAGAAACCTGACACTTTAAGGTATGTCTATGGAAGGCATTTCAATCAAGGAAAGGGGAATAATCAACTCTGGGTCTCTAGTTTGGCAAAGGCCATGGTGCATCAAGTATTTCCATTTGCAAAATTTGTCAAGTGACGTGCCCTGGACTATCATCTCGACTCCAAGTTTGTGATTTGTTCAACTACTTCTCAACCCGTCTTTCTCTTTCTGCTGTGTCTATACAAAGGGTTTTTGGCTTTTGCCTTTGTTGGATGTTTCTGTACAGACAACAAGTGGGCTCAGAGCAGAAAATGAATATTAACTTGTTTTATTGCAGACCAAAAGGACATGCCCATTACTGACCCTCCTTATTTCTCTAAAATATTCACCAAGCTAGGCAGTGTTATAACACAAATCTACATGAATAGACCTACCTAATAATTAAAGGCATTTTGGCCCTGTCACTGCTGTCACCGCATGTAGGTTTATGTGGAGGACAATTTTTAGCTAGGACCACTGCACCTTAAGGTCATGCAAGTTGGGTATTATTGGCACACTAGATTTGCATATACAAATGCTTATGTATGGGCATGTGATCCTTGCCAGAGATCTGAAGGGAAGCAGACATTGCCAGCATTGCTTCTTGATCCAGTCATCATGAAACCCCCCATTCCAGCAACGGGGGTTTGGTTTTATTGGCCAGTATTTGTATCAGTGCTCAATTCTGTGTTTTTTGCAATTAATTTGGCATTCTGCACCTTTTCTTTGTATATATATATATATATTGGAATATCGAAAAATATACGTGTATGGAACACCCCTGGGGCTCCACACCTGGGATTTTCTTGGAAGAACCTCCCTGCCATCCCACTCCCTGCTCTCACTCCCGCTTTGCTCTGTTGGTCGGGCAGCTTAAGTTTGTATATGGTAGCTTAAAGTTTGCATGTTATGTGACAAACCTTTTTCCTTGAAATATGTTGCAGGATAATGGTTACCAGTTGCTGTTCCTGAGTGCTCGTGCAATTGCTCAGGCATATCTTACAAGGCAGTTCCTTGTGAATGTTAAACAGGTACCTTTATAGATATGTGAAAAATTCAAAATCACTTTTTAATTGGAATGTTTGTATCTTGGTGATTTTCTGGTACCGTTCAGCCACAGGGTTACCACTTACCATTGTTGGATATCTTTTTCATGTCCTACATGCATTCATGTTGCAGGATGGCAAGGCCTTACCTGATGGTCCTGTTGTGATCTCTCCAGATGGACTATTCCCATCCCTGTATCGAGAAGGTTAGCAGCCTCATCTTTGTAGATATTTTCCAAAGTTGACATGCATCATGTTGCTTTAGGAGATGTTTCATAGAATCAAGGTGTGCAACGAGACAATCCTCCTGGGTTATTTTAATTCTGGATATGGAAAACTTGGGCAAATTGGGTACTTTCAAGTTTCAACAATGATTTGCTTGCAGTGTTAGTTTATAAACATATTTGGTTTAAACCATGTATTATTCAGAGATTGATTAACATTTATAAATGATAGAGGATTCAAAATATCAACACAAAGTTTTAAGTAAATGCTTAATATCTGTTGTGAGGTTTCATCTGTTATATAATATATAATCTAGCTGAGAGCCTCAATGGCACCAGGATGGAGGCCTAAGCTCATGTACATGAGTCCATCTCATCTTAACTCATTAGTTACAAAATAAGACGTTCGGAGCAGCACACTCTTGAGAAGCAAGGCTATTCTTATAAAATGGTTGGAAAATGTTTTGGTTCAATTTTGCAATGATTTTGTAAAGGAAAGTTGTCTTATCTACTATTTCCACTTCCAAATGTTAAGTCATAATGTGGATCATCAATCAGATAATTGAATCTTTCACCTTTGTATTTGAAAGTGCTTCTCGAACACTCCCCGAGGGGATGCATCTCATAATATGGACTTCCTTCAGCTTAGATGTCAAGCCCGAGGGGTATATATTCTGCCAAATTCCCTGGGACTTGCACCTGTCCTCAGGCATTTTTCACATGCCATTCAGGTGGGACGAACCAATGTGAGAGTGGAGCCTTGGGGAATGGATCAGGCTAATGTTTCACCTTTGAATGGTGACATGAGTAGTTTCTTCCTTTGTCAGGGAATGATTAGGCTGTCTGTAGCAGATTTAAGACAAAGCAAGAGACAAGGAGCAAGCATTGCTTATCTCCAGTAGGCTAAATGCGTCTGCCAATAAATTTGGTAGCAATTTCCGTTAGATCATCTTCCTTGCAAAGATCTCCGACCCTTATATTTAGGTCCTTTATTTGTCTTGCTTTTCTTTCTGAAATTCGGCTTGGACAGCTATCTTTACAATCAGCAATGTGTTTTCTTGGTTATACTACCTGGGACAATACCATTGCTCAAAGATCACTTTGTATATTTGTTCTCATTTATCCACTACAAGTTTCCAACATCATAGATGCAGGGTAGTTCCTCCTGTCCTGTGACTCTTGCCTCTAACTTACTGCCTGGAAAATAAATGTATGAGAGGTGTTTTGAAGTTGTTATGGCTGTGAGAATTTGGACAATAATTTATGCACCCAATAATGGAATAAAGAATATTCATTCCTACTCTTTAGTTTTTGTCTCCATGATAAATGATTATTGATATGGTGGGGTGGTCTGTAGAACACGTCCCCAATTTGAAAAGCTTAATTGGTCCCCACCTTTCCACATTGGCAAATCTTGCTGTTGCATAACTAAACATCCCAGATGGTTAAATTGAAGTAAGGGTATTGATCCCTTACCAATCCTCAGAATCTTTTGGGTTTGTTACGTACTAAGTCATGCTTAGTTGGTTGTATCAAGTGAGCCGGCAAAGCAGAACAAGTATACTTGTTCATTCTTCAGAGTTCAGAAGTCAGCCATGCTTCTTCTGGCAAGTTTTTCTTAATTTTTTTTTGTAACACATGTTCATAGTAAGTTCTCTAATCTACTTGTCATAGGAAGTTCTACAGAGCCCAGTGTTACAAAAACCGGACCGAAACTGGTAAAACTGGCCGGTCCGACCGGTTTCGGGGCCTCATTGGGTCAAACCGGTTTTACCGGTTTTGACTGGTTTCTTACATAACTGTACAACAACACCTAAAAAGGTATTTTTAAATTTTTTTTTTTAAAAGTTTAAAAGTGAGTTGAGTGGGGAAGGTTCTAGTGAAATATGCTCAGTATGGCACATAGCAAGAGCACTTTTTGCAAATTTGTGTATAATGGTTTGGATTCACATGGTTGTACATGAATATATATATATATATATATATATATATATAATTTTTCAAAATCGAAGTAGTTTTTGTATTTTGGTGGACCAGTTTTCTCCCTGGTTTTGGTCCGGTTCCGGTCCGGGTCCGGTTTTCAGGGTTGGCTGGTTTGACCATCGGTTCGGTTTTTGTAACCTTGGTTCATACCCCCTTGGGAAATTGTAAAAAATGTGCTAACATGTTCAATTGTATAGAAGGCTCGGCTTCCTAGACTTAGACATCAAGTCGACTCGCCTAGAGTGTTTTTTCCCTTGGTTATTATTTATTGTTGAACAAACGACTAATAATTTCTGAGTTTTTCACTCACACCTCCAAAGTTGGGGTAGTCGTCTTGGTGGTTAGGCCTTAGGAGGTTATTAGAGCCTCCGTGTCAGTGTTTATAAACATGCTAGGCATTCGAATTGAGTCGTATGGACATGTGTTAGGTCCCCCTAAGTTTTTGTTCAGTTTCGAAAAAATATTTATTTTCCGCAAATTTAGGCCATTTTTTAATGGTTTAATTAAAAAAATTCAAAATGTAATAATTGATGGGTTCGAAGTCCGTTTTTGGCGTGGGGATGCTTGTTTTCATGCTCAGAGCATCCTCTTTACTCCAGAGGCCACTTTTCATATGTTTCGGGCCACTAAAACACCCTGTGGAGATTCAGCTAACAGAGCATCGAATTGACATTTTAATGCTAAAGGTGCATCATTTTGGCACTAAGGTAAATTTTTGAAAAATGTCAAAGTTGATTTGTCTAAGTGGGGAAATGACATGGCATGGGTCCCCCATATGCATGCAATCCTCTCCCATGTAAAAGATTTTCAAACTTTGGATAAATTAAAGAGGTAGCATGGTTATATGTTTTAAATGGAGATGACATCAACCATGTGAGGGACTCACGCTAGTCCAAGCTAAGGTTGCGTTAGGATGAAGGGTGGACCCCCCTTCATGTAGATTAAAGTTTTAAAACAAAGCTTGGATAATTTTTGTATGGTATATCAAATGTTTGATGTTGATAAGCTTGCGAATGAGGTTGGTAAATAAACTCGCACGTGTAAGAGTGTGATGCCAATCCCATGGAGATTACCGCGTGATTAAGATTGGGTGTTATAGCGAGTGATAGAGACTTGGGTGAATTAGGTGTGAGGTGTCATCCACCTCTTCAGTTCCACTCTCACTTCAACTCAGATCAACTCAGTTTAACTAAACTCCCTCTGCCAGTGATAGATGCACCCACTTTCTCTTGCTTTGGCTATAAATAAAGCACAACCCTCTCATTCCAAACTAGTTAGAGTTGCTTGAGAAAGGCTTGCTATTGTTGCAATACTGTATTGATCATTCATTGTTGGAATAAAGAAGCTTTGGAGGCTAAATTGTGTAGTGCTTTCATGTGTGGAGTACCATTGTCATGCTGCTATTGAGGTGCTCTGCTACATTTTCAATTCTTGCTATTAGTTTTGTCTAGCTTGAATGATTCTTTGAATCATAGGAATAGATCATTGTAAGTAAGATTACTTACTTCTATTTTGTTATATATGCTTAAAGAGTTAAGATTTATATATTAAATAAGATTATTTTCCATGTTATGTTATCTCTTTGCATGTGTATATCCAGATCTCATAACGTTGTGTGCAAGATTGTTGTTTAGATTTCAGGTTGCTAGGATTGGAAGAGCTGTGGATCTAGCTTGACTCTACTGCATTTCCAAAGAAATTGCGAATATTTTGCCCCTTTGCACTCCACTAACAAGTTTCCTTGGTGGATCTTTCCAGCAACAAGCTTTCTCTCTTCTCTTCCTCCTTCAAAATTTAAAATTTCTCAAATCGCTTACTTTTTATCAGTGAAGCACCACTCGCCAAGGACTCGCGAGTACTCGTGAGTCTGCGCGAGTAACCGGTAGAGACTCAGCCATGACTCGAAAGCTCGGCAGGCTCGGCTACCCGACGCGGACTCGGCAGAACTCGACTTGTACTCGTTGGAAAAGGACCCCGCCGAAATCGCCGCAAAAAGACCCCGTGGACGTGAAACGGACCCCGCCAGCGCGAAATGGAGGAAAATCCGACGTCGCGGGGGTTATAAATTACAGGAGCCGGTCGCTGTTGGGTCACCCCTTGCTGAGAAGAAAGCCTCATTAGTCGTTGTTGGTCGTGGATGAGTTCGAGGTCGTGGACGAGGTCGTTGTGCAATGTGGAGTTAGGACAAGGTCGTTGTGCAGTGTGGAGTTAGGACGAGGTCGTGGACGAGGGTGCTTAGCAGGTGGTCTTCGACGTTCGCTGGTGGTGCTTCGGTGGTGCTCGCAGGTGGTGCTTCCAAGTTTCCAGGTTAGTGTAACTGTATCATTTTTACAGTTTAGTGTTTACTGTAAGTTACAGTTACAGTCTGTAGCTGTAATTTTTTTTATAGTTATAGTTTAAAAATTTTTATGTAATAGTTATAGTTATTAGTTTTAGTTTAAAAAAAATTATGTTATAGTTTATGTAAAACTTAACAGTTATAGTTTATACTATATAGTTTAAAAAAATTATGTTATAGTTATTAGTTATATAGTTTAAAAAATATATTTTATAGTTATAATAGTTTAAAGAATTTTATGTTATAGTTTAAATTATAACATTTTTTTATGTTATAGTTTAAATATTTTTTTAATAGTTATAGTTTAAAATTTGTTATGTTATAGTTTAAAGTTTAAACTTTATAAAAATTTAGCATATAATATTTTTTTTTTAAAATTTCATTTCATTTTGTAGTTTAATTTTAATTTTTTTATAAGTTAATTAATTTTAAAATTTTAATATGTTATTACTAACTAGGTTTCGAAGGGTAAGTGGCTGAGTATCTCAGCCCATTCCTTTGTGTGGCTGAGCTTAGCCACTACTCAGCCCACAAGCCCTGTGGCTGAGTATCTCAGCCCACAGTCCCTTGTGTGACTGAGATACTTAGCCACGGGGCATTTTCCCTTAGAAACCTAATAACATATTAAAATTTTAAAATTAAAAATCAATATCGTTTTTAAAAAATGAATAAATTTAAGGTAGCTAGATTCATTTCATTGTGTTTTGAATTTTAATTTTTAATTGAAATTGATTTTAAAATTAAATTTTAAATTTTAAATTATAATTATTTAATTCTTTTAAAAGCCTTGTGGCTGAGCATTGTGGCACCTGTGTGGCTGAGATACTCAGCCATAGGGCCTGTGTGGCTGAGATACTCAGCCATAGGGCCTGTGTGCTGAGCAGAGTCTGAGTAGAGTGTTACTTAGCTCAACCCACAGGCCCTATGGTTGAGTATCTCAACCCATTAGGTGCCACACCCCTGTGTAGCTGAGTAGAGTAATTCTCTACTCATCCCACAGGCCCTGTGGCTGAGTATCTCAGCCAACAGGGCCACAATTTTTTTTAAATTCTTTTAAGTTTAAGCAATTAAAAAATTTAAAATCTAAATTTAGAATACTAAAGTTTAAATTTTAATAAACCATTTTTTTTATAATCCAGAATCCAGACTCCATGGCACCTAAGGCTAGAAGGCCTCTTGATCTAGCATGGAAGTATTGTGTCTGAGTGAATCCCAATGATGACCACAGGGTCATCTGCAATTTCTGCATCACCTAAATGTCTGGGGGCATAAACAGGTTGAAGTACCATCTAGCAAGAATTGTTTGCAAAGATGTGGTGGTTTGTGACAAATGCCCCAATGAAGTCACAACCGAAATGGTCGCTGCTTTGGATGCCATTAGAGAACCAATTGAAAAGAGGGCAAGATACAAGTTTGAAACTTCTATAATAGGAAGATCTTCAATGGGACCAGTGGATGCAACACCAAGTATAGGGGGGTCCACATCCGCTATTGCAGCAAAAGGAAGTGTAACTTCTTCTTTCTTCCTTCCTCATACAACTCTGGGATCTCAACCATCCTTGGAGAGCTTCAATGAAAAGAAGAGGAAAGAAGCAGATATGGCTGTGAGGAGGTTTTGGTACCATAACAACTTTTCATTTAACTATGCAAAGTCTTATTTTTATCAGCCCATGGTAGATGCCATTGCAAGTGCTGGCCCTGGATACAAAGTCCCCTCCTATAATGTACTTAGGGGGAAAGAGTTAGATGAGGATCTCGAGTGTGTTAAGGAACAATTGGAGACCATTAAAAAGTCATGGAAGTTTACAGGTTGCACAATTTTGTTGGATGGGTGGACAGATCAAAGAGGCAGAACAATCATTAATTTTGTTATAGCTTGCCCTAAAGGAACCATGTTCCTTAAATCCATTGATGCATCCTCACATGTAAAGGATGCACATCTGATTTTTTCATTGTTGGCTGATGTTGTGGAGGAAGTTGGGGTGGCCAATGTTGTCTAGGTAGTCATGGATAATGCTGCAAATTATGTGGCAGCTGGAAGGTTGGTTTCTGCAAAATATCCCATCATCTTTTGGACTCCATGTGCTGCCCATTGCATAGACTTGATGCTGGAGGACATTGGGAAGATGGAATGGGTGCAAGCTGTTGTGCAAGAGTGTAAGCAAATAACCAAGTATATCTATAACCATGCATGGGTCTTGAACTTTATGAGGGAATACACACAGGGTGAACTCAGTCGCCCTGCTATCACATGGTTTGCCACGACCTTTCTTTCCCTCCAAAGCCTTTTGAATGAGTACCAAGCTTTGAGACGGATGTTTTGTAGCAAGAATGGATACATTGGAAAGATAGCACAAAACCAGATGCAGTTGCAGTGAAGCTGTCTCTCTTAGGAGATGGTTTGTGGGAGAAAGTCACTGAAATTGTCAGCTTCACTGAGCCACTTGTAAAAGTCTAGAGTATCATGGATGGAGAGAAACATGCAATGGGATACATCTATGAGTGCATGGATAGGGCCAAAGAGGCCATCAAGGCTTTCTATAAGGGGGATTCATCAAAATATCTCCCTATATAGCAGATTATTGATTCTAGGTGGGACAGGCAGCTACATTCACCATTGTATGCTGTGGGAGCATATCTCAATCCGAGCTTATTCTATAATCCAGACTCTAGCATTCAAGGTGATCTTGAGGTGATGAGAGGTGTCATGATATGCATTGAGAAGATGTTCTTGGATCCAGAAATTCAGGACAAAATCAACTTGCTACGTGATATGTACAAATAAGCATCTGGCATGTTTGGATTCAGCTCAACCCAACGACTCAAAGACAAGAAAATGCCATGTAAGATTCAATTTGTAAAAACTAAATTGTTATAACTTGGAAGTTAGAACTTAGCTTATAAATTTGCTAGTTATCTTTTTCTTGGTATTGCAAAACTTGTAATTTTTTATGTTTTTAATTTTTGCAACCAATTGGTGGATAGATTGTGGCTCTGAGGCACCACAATTACAAGAATTTGCTATCAAAGTTTTAAGTCGACCCTGCAACGCTTCAAGTTGTGAGCGCAATTGGTCGGTATTTGAGCACATCCACAGCAAAAAGAGGAACATGTTGGAGCATGAGAGGTTGGAGAAGTTGGTTTTCATCTACTACAACCTTCGAATGCTCACAAAACAAATGCAGTCGAAGAACCTAGATCCAATTTTATTGGATGATATTGATTTAGAGTCTGAGTGGGTTGTGGAGGAGGAGTTCCTTGATGATTTGAGTTGGCTTGATGAAGAGACTCAAGCTCCCTCTAGTCTGCCATATTCTCAAATGGAAACTCCAAATACGCTTGCTTCACAGTTGCTTCGGGCTGCCGATGTTGGCACTAGCTCCTCGAGGGCATATTTCAGGCGTACTCGTAGTTAGGCACGAGACCCGAGTACATGGAGACATTGTCTATTTTGGTTTTCTATTTCTGTTATGAGACTAAATTTTGAACTTGCTGCCATTTCTGATTTTTAAATCACTATGGTTTATGGTTATGGTTTATGGCTTATGGTTTATGGTTTATAATTAGTGAATCTATGATCACTATTTAAATTTTTGCATACAAAATTTGATTATGTTTATGAGATAATGTGCCATATTTTATTTTTTTTCCTAGTTGCTGAGTTTTGATGAGTCTGTCCCGAGTCTTTCCTGAGCTTTTCCCGAGTCGGCGAGTCATATGCCAGCCGAATCTTTGCCGAGTCCGAGTCGTGCAACATTGCTTTTTATGATCTTGTTGTTTAAATCTATTCATTTGCAAAGTAAGTCATTCATAGATCTAATCAATAAGATCTTTTAGCTTAGATCTCAATTATTGCATAAGAATTTCCATTTTTCAGTTAAAGAGATCTAACTTAGATTACCTTTTTTACAAGTTTCAAAGGGAAAATATTTAGCTTGTTGAGGGTAGTTTTGTTTCAAGGATTAAAAGGTTAAATTAGGCATTTAAGTGCACATTGTATTGGCTGCCCAAAAGGCAAGCCAAGATCCCAAGGAAAGCTTGGCATTTTTTTTTGCATTTTCATAATTTTTTTTTAAAAGAACGGTTATAAGTTTTTATAAATTAAAAAAAGAAGAGCTGGGTTTTCACTCAGCTTCATACATAACCAATTTGGCAGAATTGATTTTCAACCCTGTTGATGCAACAACAAAAAATCATGTCGTTTACATTCTTCCAGCTTTTAGCCATGGATATGCTCTATAAATTAATTAGATTCCAACTATACTTTCTATAAAAAATGCCTAAATTTTTTATTACTTTGCAGATCATGACATAATGTAAATTGATATTGCCGAATCCGATTTTCCTTTTTTCATTAACTTGGAACTTGAATGGACGATCTAGTTGAGATTCCAAGAAAGTTCGCCAATGAATGCATTTCCTCTGATGGTCTAGCCTTCTTTTCATTGCCTTATACCGTCTGTGAACATCCAATTCTTCCAGGATCGTATTCCAGCGATCTAAATGAGTTTGTGTTAAAAGAATCAATTCACATCTATTCATGGAGGGGTTATATTGACTGTGATGTTGCCATTTATTTCTAAGGTTCCAGGGGTGAGACCAGCTCCCTGATTGGCCATAAGATCTGCTTTGCTGTTGAGATTTCTCCTTATATGATATAAGGAATAGGATTCCAATTGTTTGAGTAGCTCCCTGATGTGTCTACCTAGCTTGTTGCTATATGGAAAGTTTTTTCTCAGCCTCCCTTGAAATTGACGGATGGCGATGAGTGAATCCCCCATTATATGTTTTCTTCTTATTTTCCTGTGCTTCACTAGCCGAAGTCCCTTCCAAAGAGCCCACATTTCTGCCTGGTTGTTCGTGGCATGCCCCAGTCCCCAGGCGTATTTGTCTTCTTTTTGCTCATCAAGATTTATAATAATTTCCCCTGCTCCAGCCACCCCTGGGTTCCCCTTTGACGCACCATGAAAAAATAGATAACATCCTCCTCGATCATGCACCCATCTTGCTAAATTAGACTTTTCCATTCTAAGACAGTAGTTTTGCTGTAGTGTTGGCTTATGAACGATATTTAGCTTTCTGATGGTTGCTTTGATGTCATTCATCCAGAGCTTTTCCATTTTTGTGAGTTCATCCATTTCACTTGGGTGTGTTCCTTTTGCATTCATCGCATCACTGAGAAGAGCAATAGTTGTTTTTGCGACCTCTGCTGGAGAAGGGTGCTTGTTTTTGAAGATAGCTCTGTTCCTGGTTAACCAAATCTACCAGCAGAAGTATTTAGGGAGTGCAATCCAAAATCGTGAGAGAACAGATCTTGTTTGGAGTGGGCGGCTGTATCTGTGTTTCCACCGGATGAACATGTCTTCCTAGTCTGATGGAATCGACTCTGCATAGCCTATTTTCCCTAGAGCATGCAACCAAACACTATGTGAGAATGGGCAGATTTGAAAAACGTGACCTGAGGTTTCACCGTCGTTTTTACACAACACCCACTGTGAGGGGCCTTGGATGCCTATTTTAGCCAAATTCTCTGCAGTTAATATTTTACCTTGCACTAACATCTAGCATAATGTATTGACTTCAGGAAGGTCGTCAACATGCCATATGTTCTTCCATAAAAGCGTAGAGGGAGGAAAACAGTTCGTTTGCAACAACTTATTGTACCCAGACTTTACGTTGTATTCTTAATGAGGGGAGGCTGTCCATATTCTAGAATCTTTTTGGGTAATTGAGATGGGAGCTTTCCCTTTTAATAAAGAGAACAATGTCTTTTGTTGTCCATCTAGATGTGGGGGAAGATCCTCAATTTTCCAATTTTTCCATAACCAAGTTTGCATATTCCATTCATCGATGTCATGGAGGTGTGTAATCCCTTTGCTCTGCGTCCATTGCTGGAGAGTTTAAAGATCCTGCTGCTCCTCCAGAGGATCCGATCCCATAATTTTATTTTCCCATATCTTGATCTTTTTCTTGTTACCTGACTGCCAACTTAGATGTCTATAATGAGGTTAGCAGTTGCCTTGCACAGTCGCCAGATCTATGATCCATTCCCTTCCCAATTTATATTTTCTATTCTAGATAAATTCATTCTTCCAAAATACGTCATGCCGAATGCCAATTTCCACCATTCCCTTTCTCCTGTGACTAATCTCCATACTATTTTAGCCCCCATTGCTAGATTCATGAGGTGTAGGTCCTTGATCCCCAAACCTCCTCGGTCCTTTGGGAGTTTAACAGTGTACCAACTGATTAAGTGGAATTTCTTTCCATTTGTTTTCTTTCCCACCTTGCCACAAAATTTTTCTTAGCGGCATGTTTAGTTGATTTATTACTCCTTTTGGGGCAAGGAGGCCAGAGCATTGATATATAGGGAGTGAGGATAAGACAAACTTTATCAAAACTGTTCTTCTTGTTGAAAAGTTACCTACGAAGTGTTTGTTCAACTAGCATTGCCTTGGGGTGGACAAGGACACTTTACTTGGTTACCCCTAGTCATATTTAATTTAATGAAGTGAGATGTACTTTATGTTTTTAAAGCGACTTCATTAAAAGATAAAAGTCATGGTTATCCTAAGTTCATATTTAAATAAATGTTAAGTGAGTAATTAATAAAAAAGGGGGTGCTCATACTTTATTAAATGACATGAGGTGCACTAAATGTCATTTATTAATTATTAATTGAGCATTTAATGAGAACCCTTCATCTAATCTAATCTTGACCATTAGATTGAAGAGGAAGTTGCTATGAACAAAAAGGACTAGGGAAAGGCATTCATGATTCATTGTTCACTTTCACAAAGAGAGAATTTTTGAGAGAGGAGAAGAGCAAGAGACAAGGGTTTGAGAAAAACCAAATTTGAGGAGTGAGAAATTTTTCAGAGAAAACCAAAGCTTGAGATGGACACGATTCCCAAGACATTTGGCACAAATTTCTTAACAAATCTTGGCACAAAAATCGAGGCATTTTACAGCTGCAAGCTTGCATAGAAATGGAGGATTTTTGTACAGTTCCAGGCTGTACGATTGCATAGAACTCACGGCATTTATTGGCTCGATTTCTAGAGAAAGTACAACATTTATTGCTGTTGTCAGATCGTAAATGGAATGATTTTCGAGGTGCTGTTCAGAGCACAAATTTCGAGAAATTCGGGACTGACCGTACTGTATATGTTCGTACAGTTCACACGTGTGAGGTTGTACATGCACGAATTTCGAGGTGCTGTTTTGAGAGTCCATACAGATTTGTTCAAGGTGATTTTGGCACCTTTTTCGAGGAAGAAAAAGGAGATAAGTATTGCTGTTTAAAATTTGTAAATTTTATCTAAAAATAATAATCTCTCTCTGAAGAATAGGTTTTCCCTTTAGGGTTTTTCTTGGGTCATTTTGACCAAATATATGTGTGAAAAATTTCATGTGGGGGGCTGAAATTTATTTTCTGAGTAAGAATTTAGGGTTGGCTTTTAATTTTCAGAATTCAAAAGAAAGAGAAAATCTCATGTGTTGATGGTTTTAGTAAAAATTATTAAATTTTCGTGTATATGCTAACCTTGGGGTTTGGGCATTAAACAATGAAAAAGTGAAACTTGAACCAGGTTGGGGTTTTTGAAAATTCTTCACTTCTTGCTAGGTTCAACCATCTTGCCCCCTAAGCTTGAATTTTCTTTTTAAACTTTTGTACTACTTCCCAGTCTCTGCTTGAAGAGGATCCAAGAGAAATTGGTATGCCAAGATATTTAAAGGATCGCCAATTACCAGAGAAAGGAAATTCCAATTGAGGCAGAGATTGCTCTAAGAAGATCCTTGGAGTAGTTCCAAACATAGATTTTGCTTTTTCTTTTGTTTATTAGTCCCCCAGATAAAGATAGGTAACTATCCAACACTTTTTTAAAACGCCCAACTATCACCTTAGATGCTCCTCCTAGCAAGAGAGTATCATCCGCGAACTGCGAATGGTTGATTGTTTTAATATTTCTGACTATGGACAGGCCCGATAGATTTCCTTCTAACCGCTCATATTCAAGTTTCTTGCTTAGACTCTCATCCATTATAATATAGAGCAGAGGAGAGAGTGGGCAACCTTGCTGTAACCCCCTTGTGGCTTGGAAGAATTTGGTCGGTCTTCCATTGACCAACGAAGTGATCCATAGAGAGTTTATGCAAAGCTTGGATCCAATTTAAGATGTCATTATTAAAACCCATTTTTTCCATGAATGTAAAAAGAAAAGCATGTCTTACTCGATCAAACGCATTGGCCATATCTAAGTTGATGATGATACCTCGTTCTTCGCTCTCCTTGCTTGAGTGCAAAGCTTCCTATACCAAGATAACATTATCAAGAATTTGTCTATTTTGCATAACCCCCCTTGGTTGTCAGATATAAGCTTGGCGAGAAGGATTTTGAGTCGGTTGGCTAGATTCTTTGTAAGAATTTTATAGGCTGAATTGCACAGCGAAATGGGCCTAAATCTAGAGAAGTCCATCAGTTTTGAGTCTATTGGGATCAAAGCTAAGTAGGACGAGTTTGTCCTGCCTCCCACTTTTTTCTTGGTTCTTAAGCAGTTTAGCATTTTGAGGAGGTCTTTTTTAATGAGATCCTAGCAAGCTCGAAAAAAGTGGATTGAAAATCCGTTCGGTCCTAGGGTTTTTTCGGGCTCCAAGTCCCAAATTGCCCGGATAACCTCTTCTTCTACTATCTTCTTTCTAAGAATATCATTGTCTTCTTTTACTATTAGCGTGGGTACATGCTGAAGATATATTTCCACTTCTTCTTTAACTAAAACCCCGTCTTCTGTATATAGATTTTTGAAATGTTGATAGGCTTCGTCTTTTATTTCCGGGGAGGTATTTATCTTTACTCCATCCTCCCTATTTTTCTCCTTAACTCTGTTTCGCAACTTTCTTACCTTTGTTTATTTGTGAAAGAAGCTGGTGTTTTGATCTCCTGCCTTTAGCCATATACTCCTAGAGTTGAGCCGCCAGTATTCCTCCTCTTGCCTATTTAGCTGAAAGAGCTTGTATGTCGGTTCTTTTTCTTTTTGAATTAGCTCTTCAGTTATTTCTTCTTTCTCCATTGCTAAACTATTCTTAGTTAGTTTCTGCTTGATCAGATTTTTTTCCAAATGTGGGGGGCGGAAATGTTCTTTTGCCCACCTCTTTAAAGAATGTTTCACCTCTTTTAACTTGGATTCCCAAACAAAGCTTGCCGATCCTGTAACAGGAATATTCCAGGTTGATGTTATCAGATCCTTAACACCATCTTCTCGAAGCCAGATAAGGCTAAATCGAAAGGGGATAGGACCGAGATCTTTTCCTTCCCGGGATTTTAATGAGATCAGTTTGTGATCTGTTTCTCTTGAGGCTATTATATTTGAAGTGATGTTCCATCCTTCCAGGAGCCATTCGCTATGTATGAGGAATCTGTCAAGACGGGCTGCTATATGGCTTATAGGCCTATTCTTCTGTTGGTCCATGTAAACTTGCTTTGCTTTGGAGCAATATCCAGCATGTCCCAATTTGAAATAAAATCTTCCATTCTTTCTCTAAATGGATCCCTGATCGAATTTCCACCTTTTTTCTTGGAACTGTAGAGAATATTGTTGAAATCACCTGCTACTATGCTTTTTATATGAAGATTATCCTCCTTGAAACTGTTGAGGGTGTCCCAAAAGACCTGCTTCTCTTCGTAGATCACTGGTGCATAAACATTGAAGAGGTTCACAATACCACCGGTGTCTTTTTTGTGTTTCAAGGCCGTGTAGACTATATTTTGGAGCTTGAATGAATCTACCAGTTCAAAAGTTGTTTCTATCCATAGAGTACTTATACCTCCAGAGGCTTCTCTCGCACTGCAAGCTATCCCTGCACTGTCCCTCCATATACTATTTCCTATGGACGCCATTTCTTTTTCTTCAAGCTTAGTTTCTTGGATGAGGAGAATGGTGGGATTTTGAGCGTGTTACCGCCTAAGTTGTACTTGGTGGATTTTTCAAGCGAGCCGACGAAGTGGAACAAGTATACTTGTTCATACTTCAGAGTTCAGAGGTCCGCCAGGCTTTTTCTGGGAGTCTGTTCAATAATATTTTTTGTAACACATGTTCATACCCCCTTGGGGAAATTGTAAAAAATGTCCTAGCATTTAATTTTTTATAAAAGGCTCAGCTTCCCAGACTTAAACATCAAGCCAACTAGCCCAGAGTGTTTTTTCCCTTGGTTATTATTGGTTGTTGAACAAACGACTAATAATTTATGAGTTTTTCACTCACACCTCCAAAGCTGGGGTAGTCATCTTGGTGTTTCGGCCTTAGGAGGTTATTAGAGCTTTCGTGTTAGTGTTTTTCAACATGCTAGACATTCGAATTGAGTCGTATGGACATGTACTAGGCCCCCCTAGAGTTTTGTCAATTTCCGAGAAAAATAAAATTTTTCCATTTTTTAAGCCATTTTTTAATGGTTTAATTAAAAACCTTTAAAATGTAATAAAAGTAAGATACAGAGTTTGTTTTTGATGTGGGGACACTCGTTTTCACACCTAGAATGTCCACTTTACTCTAGGGACCACTTTCCACATCAGTCGGGCAACCAGAGCACCTCCTGAGGGATTATTTGGCTAAAAGTGCATCAAGATGGCATTTTAATGCTAAATTTGGACATATTGACACTAAAGTCAAAAATTAAAAAAAGTAAAAAATCAATTTAAAATTGATTGGAATGACATGGAGGAGGGTCCCTCATGTCATACGATTCCTTTCCACTTAAAGACATGGTAAGGTTGGGTTATAAAATAAGGTAATGAGTGTTATATTATGGAGGGGATCGTAAGCATGGTTTAGTGAGTTGTGCAAGCCAAAGAGTGCCCCCCCAACCCCTTATATCCCCATCACAATAAAAATAAACTTAGTCTATTTTAATGAAACTACCATACATTGGTTTTGGTTTTAATTATGAGCTAGTGAAGGATTGGAAATGTGGTGACGTCAACTCACCACCAAAAAGTTCGTGTGAGGGTAGAAATGCGATTACACCATGGAGTGGACCCCTCTTCATGAGGGAGTTGGAACTTGACTATTTTATAAATTACAATGTGATATGTATGTATAATATCACATGTTTTTTGTAAAGAAGACTCTCACGTCTTACTTGGAGCTGTACTTTGCGTGAGGTTGGTGAGTGCATGTGAATGGAGCACATGCGTTTTGTTGATGTGGCTTTGTTGGGGGAGTGAGGTTGCCTACCTCATCTGAGGTGGCACCTCCTCCACATCCCACCGATTCTTCTGATTGATTCAGTTCAACTCAACTTCACTCAGCTAAACTCCTACTTCTTCTGCTGTGTTGGTGGTGCCCCCTTGGGCTTGTATTTGCTATAAATAAAGCTTTGCTCTCCTCATTCAAACTAGTCGGAATTGTACAGGGAAGAGCTAGCTATTAATTGTTATTCATCTTATGAAATAAAGAGACTTTGGAGGTCAAAATTTTGTTGTGCTTTGGTGGAGTGAAGTTTTCTATCTTCCAGCTGTATGGAGGTAAATATGTGTTTGATCCATTATGCATGCAGTAGATCAATTGTAGCTTACTGAAAAGATTGTTTTCAAATTTGGTAATGTAGTGTAGTCATTTTGTTTAATGATCTAAGCTACTGAGTATAAATGTTTCAAAGTTTGAGTGAATGCTTCATTTGTTTATGAATACCTTTACATTATTTTAGTGAAATATATGCCCCTACATTTGATCTTGTGTGCATAAGTGTGTGATTTGCAGGTTGTCGTGACGTGGAGTTTCTTGTTTGATCCTTCCATTCT
Organism: Pseudotsuga menziesii; assembly: GCA_001517045.1. Lineage (NCBI taxonomy): Eukaryota > Viridiplantae > Streptophyta > Pinopsida > Pinales > Pinaceae > Pseudotsuga > Pseudotsuga menziesii. Next base: position 770,227 of record LPNX010834718.1, on the reverse strand, counting down.
CCTTGTCTCTAACCTTGTTTACTACAGATAAAGGGTTCCTCGGCACACCACATGTGAAGCTTCAAGGACGCTCTTATTTCAAGCTTTCTCCCACTTTCCCTCTCCCGATCTTTCATTTTTTAATCATTCCAGTTCTTTTATAAAAGAAAAAGCATTTTAGATCTAGAATCAAATTTATAATCATAGACAGATCTTAGATTGCTTTTTATTATAGATCTAGCTAAAGTTTAAAGGAATCATCATTTCTTAGTTCGGATCTAGGTTTTAAGCTATCTTATTTCAAGCCATTATTAGCAGAAAAACTAAAAGCTTGTTTTAAAGGATAGTAGTTTGTTTAATTCATTATCTGGCAAGTTAGTGCTTTGATTTATTTGCTCTCCTTAAGAAGCAAATAAAGATCCTGAGAAAGAAGATTTCTAGCTCACATTCTCAGTCATTTTTACCTAGTTTTTTCATTCTATTGCTCCTTAGAAATTTTTTGACAAACTTTGGAGGTTTTCCCAAAGTACTCTTAAAGTGCTTTTGGGCACATTCCACTAATATTTGTTGGCTTTTTTTGCAGGTTTGCGATAAAAGAGAGGGAAGCTTTGGAAAATTTTCACAAAATCGACAAAAAAGAAACAAACGAAGCTCCCCCCTCGCATATTTTTTTTTTTACGAGTTGTAAGCCTTTGGATCCCAATTTGAGGACCAAATTGCACTTTCTTTTGCACCATTGTAAAAGCAAAATAAAGTTTGAGCAGGCTCATCAAAGCCCGGTCCCCATCCCCCCTAGGCGGGATTTGTGTCGGTGTCCTTTTCTTTGGTTTTCTTTATATGCTGTTAGTGTAGTTGTTTTCCTTTATCATTTCATGCTTTATTTAAGTTTTGCAAAAGTAATTTGAATACTTACCCACTGCGCTACACCGAATTACCATAAGGGAAAAGATTTGAGCAGCGTAGTAATTAGAGAACTTCAGGTTTCATGCAGTTTTTGAGTTTAAAATAAACCCCCTTGCTTTCCTGAGTACAGGTTCATGGACAAGGGCTTACCCAAGTACTGAATCTGGAAAGAGACTCTTGAGATTTATCTTTGTAATCAGAAAAAAACTTGTTCTAAAACATTTAAAATTTACAAAGGCCTTTATCTCTGTATGCTCTACTTTCATTGCAACTTCGTCTTATCAATTGGTAGCATCAGAAAGGGATCTAGGTGACTAGCTTAATTAGTTTTCCACTTCAAAATAAATCTCCCCAGGTGAAAATCCAACGCCTCGAATTAAGTTGTTGCGGTGACAAAATCCACAAAGGAAGTGGAAACAACTGGGCTCTTAGAGACTCCAAGTCTCCAACCAACCCACATATTCCTTGCGGGGAGCCGCATCGGTTAATGGTTTTGGACATACTCGTCGTACCTTTGGGTTTATTGGGAGTTCCCATCCCCTAAGCTAATCAAGATCAATGTTACAAATATCGTGTCGGCGAATATATCGCTGAGGGTCTGAAAAGAAATTATCGGATTTATTGGAGAAAATGTCGACAAACATCGACAATATATCGGCAAAAGAAAAAATACAAAAATATAAAAAAAATACAAAAATTCAAAAAAATACTATATATTCGAAAAAATCGCCAAATATCGCCATAAAATCGGCAAATATCGCTATATATTAGAAAAAATCGCCAAATATCGCGATCAAATCGGGAAAAAATCGCCAAAAAATCGGGGAAAATATCAGGGCGATATATTGCCTATATATCGCCAGTGAGTTGACATCGCGATGTATCGCGATGTTGCCGATATATCGGCGATGTTTGTAACACTGATCAAGATCATTACCACGTAAATAAAATCAACCAAGAATTTACCCATTCCTTAATCAATTCATTTAATAATCTAAAATTTACCAACCAAGACACTGCAATACTTTCACCGAGACTACACTAGCAACCCACATTTGCAAGCACTTTTTTCATTTTGGCATTGGTCTATTCTGTTCTTTTTGCATAAGTTAATCTCGTAATGTGTCATTAAGTACTGTGTATCTAGTTTGAGTTAAAGTGTTGCTAAAGTTAATCTTGTTTGTAGTAATTGGTAATCTTTAATTTCATCCATTCCATATTAGAACTCCTAGAATCAATTATTTCTTTCGTAGAGTAAAAACCCTAGATTTTAGGTGACAGCATTTGGCTTGAGCTTGCCCCCAAGGTCGCATCGAGTGGGTTGAAGATTTCTGCCACGTACTTGAGGTGCGAATTAGGCCGCAACACATCGTTTATTAAATCCTTTAAAGCTCACACTTTTTGAGTGGTACCTAAACCCCTACAATTCCAAGAAACTATTTTCATTACTTACTCGAATGGAGTTGGATCTTGCCTGCTTCTGGCACCTTTACTCTTCCTTGTCCTTTCTCTCTGCCTTGATTGATAGAGGAGGTGATTGAGGGCTGCGTGCCTAGACTTTTGTTTGATTCAACCTCTGTCTCCCTAGCATCTCTGTTGGTTAGCCGACCACGTTTTTTGTTTGCTTCTGGATCACCTCCTTCCCCTTCTTCTGAACTTGGATAGTGTTGAGCTTGATTTCTAGTTAAAATCCTTAAGGGGGTTGTTTGCTTTGAACTAGCTTTCTCCCCATGTGAAGTTTGTAGTTGCTCTTTATCCAGCTCTGTTTTTGATACTTCCACTTGCTCTTCATTTTCTATAAGAAGATCTGATGCTTCCAATGCTTCCCTATTTTCTTCATTGTTTATATTATTTTCTTCTTTCGTTGTTATGGTTTCTGGTATTTCTCCTTCCTCAACTTCTTCGCCTTCTTTTGACAAAGCATCAAAGGGGTTTGTTGAGTTCGATGCGCCACCAACTGGATTTGGGGGTGGCTTATTTCCATTTCCTTTTGCCTTTTTTGGAGCCTTCCATTCTTCATCGGTAGATCTAGTTGTTGCTGGTTGCGGTGGGGCTTTTTTGCAGTCTCTAGAAAAATGCCTATACTCATGGTAGATCTTGCATTTGAAAGGAAGCTGCTCGTAGTCCAGTGTTTGGTTGTGGATCCATCCTTCATGAGTAAGTTTTATTTCACTCGACAAACCCTTCTCCAGATCAAATTCAACACAGATTCGAGCATAGGCAAATTGCTGACCTTTGGGTTCTGATCTATCTATATACCTGCCCATTGTGTTCCCTATGGCCCTAAGGCAATCGTCGTTCCAACAAGATAAGGGTAGTCGTGGAAGCTTGACCCATACCGAGACTGCAGATGGTATGTCATCTTCTGGATCAAAATCAAGATTCCATTGATTAAGTATAGTCCTCTTGATCCATAAAAATACGACCCACTTCTTAATATTAAATCCTTGTCTTCTGCAATCTGAGAAAGAAAGATGAAGAATCCTTTGCTGCATGCAAATACTCTGATTTCTCCCTTGATCAATGGTTTCCATGATTTCTCCACCCAGTATTCCATTGATTTTGGCGAGGGCCACATGCCCGTGAACTGTCCCACCAATGCGCGTTCTGAAAAGGTTAAAGAACTTCTTCGAAAAGAAGTTGGAGGTAGAGCTACTACTAGGATGTCATCCACCTTCTTCACAAATCGGGAATGTGTTGGTTTTCCTTTTGGCTTCTTCTGGAGGGATGCTACCATCACCTTGAAGGAAACAATCTCAGCTGCAATAGGGGGAGGGGGAGGCCCCCCCTCTGAAGCCATTCTCGTTGTCAAAGCAGGATCAAGGTATGGGGATCTGTTCGCGGTTGTCAATACTAGCAGGTGTGCCTTGCTCACGTCGGCCTCATGGATCACTACTGCTTGCAGTCGCAGCTGTGAGCAAATCGCAACATGGATCGCTCGGATCGCAACAGAACCCCAATCGCAACTATGATTGCTTGGATCACACAGTGTATTCCTGGTGTAGAGTCTTTAGGTACCCAGGTCTTCGCGCCTTGTTGCTTCTTGATGGAATTTTAAAGAGGGGACTGATTAGACTTTCCAGCTAATAAACTAGCCTCCACTTTTACCCCCAAAAAAGTTTGAAATTTAGATACGATGATGGAATTTTAAAGATTTTCATAAATTTTTAACTAAGGATTTTCTTAGAAATTTTCTAGGATGTTCAAAACACTAAAAGTGTTTTTGAGCATCTTTTGGATTTAATAACTTGCTGGTTTTTAGTAGGTTTGTCGAAAAAGAGAAGGAGGTGTTGCCCAATTTTTGGAGATTTAAGCCATTCAAGGCTTCCCATAGCTCCCTTTTCTAGTGTTTATCAAATTTCTACCTGTTGTAAGCCTTTGGATCCCAGATAACAAGGATCAACGAGCATTTTTTTTGGAGAATTTTGTAACTGCTCAATAAAGTTTCCGAGTAGGCTCTTCAAAGCCCACTCCCCATCCTCCCCGGGGGGATTCGCGTCGGTGTCCATTTTTCGTGTTTTTCTTGTTTTAGTTTTTTTTTTGTGTGCAGATTAGTATACTTTGATAAGTTTCAAATTTTGTTATATCTTTCAATTTTCAAAGTAATACAAATACTAATCCCACAACTTCCTGAGTTACCCGAAATGGGAAGGAGATGCGTGGTAGGACTAATTAGAACACTTTTGCTTTTTTGTGTTGTCCTTTTATTATTCATATAATTTACAGCCCTTGCTTTCTCGATTAGGGCTTTTAGCCTAAAAGAGATTCTTGGGGATTTAATAAACAAACAAACACATAGCACATAAAATCCTTAAAATCAACAAGACTACGTTGTGTATGCTTTGCACCGCTGCGGTTCGACCGAACAATTAGCTGCATCAAAAGTAACGTGGGTGACTAGTTTAATTAGTCTTAGATTTGAATTAACCTCCCAAGGCAAAAATTCAACGCCTCGATTTAATCCGTTGCGGGGAAAGTTCATAGAGGGAGTGGGAACAACTGGGTAGTGACCTCGGGACACCGTTAGGCTACACTCTTGTTGGTGTAGTGTTGGACACGTCTTAGAGACTTCGATCCAACCCACATATTTCTTGCGTGGAACCGCATCGGATAAGGGTTTTGGACATATTCCTCGTACCTTCGGGTATATTTTGAGTTCCCCTCCCCCTAATATAATTCACTCATCTTCCACAGTAAGTTAAAACTCAACACTACAACAACATTACAATCTTATGACTCCATTTTCGGCACTAGTCTCTTACTTGTATCGTATATTTTATTGCTATAAGTTCATTTACTCATCTGGTGTTGTATAATTCATATGTTGTTGTGTTTAACATGTATGGTTGCAATATCTTGTTACAGTGTTTTTCATTAAACTCCAAAGTAACTTATTCATCATCACACTAAGCCTTTAAACAACCTTAGAAACTAATAGGGTCTAACCCCCTTGGCTTCGATTAGGAGTTGGCCTAAACGGAGGAGTCAAGAACAAGGTGACAGCCTTGACTCGAGACTTGCTCCAGAGACACACCGAGTTGCTTGAATATTTCTGCCATGTCCCCCCCCCCCAAGGTGTGGGAAAGGCGACAACATTTTCTGGTGTCGTTGCCAGGGATAAATCTTTTTCTTCTCGCATACGACTTAACTTTTCTATTTTGTTTCAAAAGGATAAAAAGATAAAAATTTGATAGATCTTGTCTTTAAAAAGTAAAATTAAAACTCGATCCATCTGGCGACTCCACTGTTTAATATTCCTCCAAGGTATTCTGCCCAAAGGAACTCCGAAGGAGTATTTGATCTCATCTCTAAGCCTGAAAGGGCTTATAGAAGGAGATTAAATAGACAGACTTCTCGTAGATTCCTTGAGGATTTAGGGTCCCAATCCCTTTCATATATCCATCATTTATTTGAAGCTAAGTTGCATTGAAACGGATACGGATACGGGGAGGGACACGGATACGGCAAATTTTAAAAAAAACTGGATACGATACGGCAAGGAAACGACTATATATATATAATCTAACTAAAATTTAACATTCATCATTTTAAATTAAAACCACATATTAACAATTTAACATATTACATCATATGATTAATCTCATCATCAACAAATATGCAAAATACAAATCAAATTGAGTGGCAACCTATTGTCAATGCACTTTGCGTATTCATAATTTAACTGTTCATTCTTCATTGTTCAACTTCAAGTTCAACTTCAAATGTTCAAAACATAATTATAAATTACAGTTACATATCATCAAAAATGTCCTCGTCTTGGTGAGGATGACCCACATCAACACTAGCACTTTGATTGTCTCTAGAAGTAGAAGCGGGAGCATTGCTGCCATGTCCACTTGATGGTACCTCCTCATCAAATGGATTCATATGAGACATGGCATTCAATGTCATATCCAAGTCAGGCAATTTTGGTTCTATATCCCATTGTTTGGTGGGCCCAAATTTGTATTCATCCTTCTTATGTGATAGAAGGCGAAGGTTGGAATGGACATAAACAAGTTCCTCGGCCTTCTTGGATCCCAATCTGTTTTGCTTCACCGAATGGATGAAGCCATATGTGCTCCAGTTCCTCTCTGTCGATGAGGAACTAGCAACTTGTGACAAGATCTTGACAACCAATTTTTGGATATTTGGAATTTCCCCACCATGGAAGTTCCACCAATTAAGTGGGCTTAGTCTGGTCTTGTCCTGCATAGTCTCAATATCTGCACCCAAATTTCAAAGTTCAAAGTTCAAACCCTCATATCTTAAATGAATTTGAAATGATTTAAGAAAACAATATGAAATAACAATGATTTTGATGCTTAAGATGATAAAGGATCATTACTTGCACCTAGACCCTCAGACCCCACAAAATTTGAAAACTCTTCACGAATCATATATGCAATATCAGGATCTGCAAATAGCCTTCTCAAAGCTTTCTTATACCCTTGTGAGACTTCTGGGTCATTGTTTGGCAAAGTTCTTTCTGGATCATTTAGCAACTCTGCGGAATAATATTTAGGATTCACTGCATAGGACAAAAGGTGTAATGAAGTGGTCATCTTGTTCCACCTTTTGGTCAATATGTCTTTTACTTCTCTGTAAAAGACTTCATTTGGGTCCTGCTCCTTGGCATTGATTATCACTCTTATCTTCTCTATCATGGAGTCAATGCCCTCATACACCTCTCCCAAATTGGGCCTGTCTGTGTCAAACATACGTAGCAAATCCACAATTGGCTTAGTAAATGCCAAGAGGTATTCTACCTTATCCCACCATTCATCATCAACAACCAACCTCTTCACTGCTTGTGCTCTTTCAGTTTGGGATTGCCTCCATTGATTCCAAAGAGCACTGCATACCATAGCTTGTAAAGATTCTTTCACTTGCATAAGCCTCGTCAAGACTATGATGTGAGAGGCAAAACGAGTCTCTGCAACCTGCAAGTGACAAGATTTCAATAAATTAAAATTTAGAGTCATAAGATTTATGAAACAAACTTTACAAGTTTAAACTTTAAACATTAGATTTTTGGTACCTTAAGAAGCTCCAACTTCGCAAATTCTCTGTAAATGCCTTGGGACATGTGGTGGTTTGTGATGAAGGCTTGTATTTCCTTTGCCTCCTCAAAAATAAGTCGCATCCACTCAATTTGAGTCCCCATCTTGCTCAACATTAGGTTCAATGAATGAACAACAGAAGGGGTCCAAAAGATGTGTTGATATTTGCCTTTAACAACTAGGCCCGCTGCTCTGCACACTGTTGCATTGTCTGTTATGACCTGGACAACATTTTTTGCCCCCACAAATTCAATTGCTTCAATCAAGATGTTAGCAATGAATCGAGCATCTTTTTGCTGCCCCTCACAATCCATTGCCTTCAAAAACATTGCCCCTTTAAGGCTTTGAGCAATCACATTGATCAAAGGCCTATTCCTTTGATCTTTCCATCCATCAGAAATGATGGACACCCCTGATAAGCGCCATGAATGACGAATGGGGTTCAATGCACCCTCCAAACGTAGCTTCTCACCTTTCAACAATGTAGTGCGGATCTTCTCATAACCAGGGCCAACATATCCTATTGGGGCTTTATTAACTTCTCTAATCATCTCTGCCCAATAAGGAGATCTCACAAGGTTGAAAGGAAGGCCATTTGCGTAAATGCACCGACCTATAGCTTCATCCGCTGTGCCTTGAGCATCATTATTAAAACTCTTTTCAAGCGGTCCCAAATTAGACCGCTTGAAGTTTGAACTAGAAGGACTACGAATTTCATGAGAGGTGTTACCACCTAAGTTGTACTTAGTGGTTTTTTATCAAGTGAACTTGGTGAACCGGACAAGGATAACTTGTTCGGACT